>VZUI01044675.1:0-31209 GCA_013401135.1 Cettia cetti | reverse complement strand
AGGAGAAGGAGAAGGAGAAGGAGAAGGAGAAGGAGAAGGAGAAGGAGAAGGAGAAGGAGAAGGAGAAGGAGAAGGAGAAGGGAAAGAACAATATGCTTATGGTCATAGAAGTGTAAGGGAAAGTAATTGAAACATACGCTTCTATTATTTTTGCCAAAACTCCTGGTTTTAGAATGAAAGTGTTGATTGATGGCACCTAATTACTCTTGAAGTTCTATTTAAAAGAGAATTTTAGAAGGTTGCAAAGGGAGTTTTTACCTTTCAAAACACCCGTAGCAGATTTCAGTAAAAAAACTTCAATCTTTATTTTTTGAATGGTTCAAGACTATTCTTTTAAATAATAATCCATTGTTTTAGAGTGTTATTTTTCATTTGTCTCTCCTTGTCTTCTTTTTCTGCCCTCATTTGCTACTTCTCTGTCGTTATTTTTCCTAATATTTCTTATGATGATGGTCATCATATCCATAGTTTCTAATGACAAAATAAAATATAAGAAAGTAAAATGAAAAGTAGTTTAAAAGCTGTGAATAAGAACTGAAATATTGTTTCAGAATTTTAATAAAAAATTCCAGAATAATAAATAAAAAATTATAAATAATTTCCAAATTAATTGCTAGTCTTTCTAAATAAATATAAAAAACAAACTGCCTTTTAATTTTTTTTTTCTTTCTTTCTTCATACCACAGTCAGAGAAGAGGGAGGGTAACAAAACTAAGCATGAATAAAATAACAGTTGATCCTCTACCATCCATTTGGATGTATGATCTTTGCATTCATCTGCTCACTGTCCTCTGCAAAATATATATACATTATTATATTTTTTGGTTAATGTTTGTATGATTTAACTGTCCTCTAAATAAGAAAGGTAGTGGTGGTGCTTTATTTTTGATTTTGTTAACTGTAGTTCCCAAAAGTTTGTTCAACGTAAGACTGTAAATTTTACAGTTCTGACTGTGAAAGTGTGAAAATGAAGTAAAGTGTCTCTGGGGCTAGAATAGTCTTAAATTTTATGTCATACTAACAGCATAAGTATTGACTGAAACAACTGTAACAGTTTGGACATGGCTTCAAACACAATATAATAATTTAAAAATATTTAGCAAATTCTGATAAGGCTTTAGTTAGTGTAATGCATTTACCACAAGTGACATAGTACATGTGGTTATATTTTTTAAGCTAACCAGAATTGTTTCTCCACATTCTTCCTGAAACGACCACATTCCTTCCTTTTCCTGTGCTAATTCTCTTATCAGGACACTATCTTCTTCAAACTGTGCTCTTTAGCTCTTCAAAAATGGGATTTTGAAGAGTTACATTTTGTCTGTAATATTCCTGCCCAAATACTTTTTTCTACCTGCAGATGGCTGGAATGGTGACCTGCAATTTACCTAACACATCCTAAATTTTATCTGGCACATACTAAGAATATAATTATTTTTTCACAGTGGCATCAATTTGATTACTGGTAGAGCATCCTGTCTATGGTCCACGCAGTTACTTTTCCCTTTTCCTTCTCTTGTTTTTCATTTGGGGGTGTGTCAGCTTGATATCTGTGACAATTAAGTGTGGAGCAAACTAAAACTGCTAAAACTCTTACGTGTTTAAAAGTGAGATTTGTTGAAAGTGGACTCTTTCAGGCTGAGAGGATTGGACGTGACCCAGGCCCCAAGTTTAGACATAATCTGAAATATAAGGCCTTCATCCAATGACTCACCTTTAATCATTTAGTAGTCATTACAACAAGTTGCCTAGACATCTAGGTCTTCAGGTGTTTCTAAATATTCCCTATATCCTTGCCAGGCCAATCCAGAGTATTTATTGGAGAGAAAGAATGAAAATGGTTCAGATAGTCTTGGTAAAAGGCAAGCGTTCAATTTAGGTTTCTAAGGCTTTGGGGAGTGCTGTATAAGAGGTCATTGCCCTGAATACCTCCTCTGGTGAGCTAGGTCTCTGAGAAGACATTGCTGTAACAACTACTCAGTTCCACTCACAAATACATTGTGAAATATATTTTCTTTACTATCTAGAAAATTAGCCAGGAGAGTAATAATTCCATTGTATCTTGTAGCCCTATAAAACTTCCAAATAGGTTTCCAAAAATTCCAGAGAAATGACTTCTGCACATTTGTCACTGAGTTAGGTGTATAGGGTCTATATAAAAATAAAAAGTATTATGTACACAGAAATTACAAACCTATGGTGTCCAGAATCCATGTGAAACAACATGCATTCATAGGTCTAGTTTTGTCTATGGATTGTAGAGTCTGGTGTTCATACTTCTGCCAAACTTTATTAATGACATTAATGACAGTAGCTCAGTTGATCAGAACTTGGTGCTAATAGTTCCAAGGTTGTGCCTTTTATCCCCATATGGGCCATTTCCTTAAGACTTGGGCTCAGTGATCCTTGTGCATCACTTCCAACTCAGAATATTCTGTGAAACCAAAAAAACTGTGGCCAGTAATAGATGGGAATCACACTTCCAAATCTGATCCAGACAAACCATCAGGCAAGGAAGCTGACAAGAACCACTGGGTAAGTAGAAAGCATGTACTTACCCCCAGCAAAACTATAGCAGGAATCAGGCTCACTGTTTGTGTTTAACATACCTGATTTATTGGAAACTTAGAAGACCTAGCCTTATCTCTGCTTCCTGAAAGCCTGAATACTTTTTATATTGTTTTGTCTGTAACAAAATTAAATTCAGTAATTACATAACTTGCCTTACCTGAACTGTGGCAAGGAACCACTGCATTACCCCAGTAGGCAGAGTAGATGTTTGGTTTAACACACATTTCATGTTAGAATGTTCTTTCATTGGTAATGTATGTACCTGTTTTTCAGTCAAAAAGGAAAATCTATTTGGATAGTCTCTGCAAATACCTCATGTTAAGAAAGTGGAAGAAGGATTGCTATTGGCCAATTATTTTCTTCATGGGTTCTCTGAAGAGATAATGTATTTTTTTCTCTCCAGAATACAGAATAATAAATTATTATGTTTCATAACCTTTTAATGCTCCAAAATTCTCTGCAAATAGTATTTTTCCTTTCTGCTTTTTTTTTTTCTTTTTAGTGAAACACAGTCACTGGAAAAAACCCCAAACAAATGCTGTTGGCTAGTACTTGACCTCTGCTATAGGACAACTTTCAGTGGCAAATGGCTTTCAGTGTTGTCATAATAAGGAACAGTTACTGCACCTGGACTTGAGAAGTAGGTTTTGTTAGATTAAATAAATGGGAAGCAAGTTCCAGTGTATTAATCTCATTTATGTTTATTTATAAAAATATAATTCCTGTTAATATGCTGGTAGTTGAGATTCCTTGAAGAACAGCAGTAATATAACTGCTGTTTATGAGCTATATATCAGAGGGTGTTGCTTTAATATGCCCCTAGAACAGACTATGTGGCCTAGTTCTCAGTAAATCTCAGATTTTCCCTTGAGAATTACAACTATTGTTTAACTTCTTTCTCTGTGGAATCATTTACCAATCTTAAAGGCTTCCACAAGCCCATGAATAATATAACCCTCACTGCCTTAGACCTTCTGCTGTCATTTGCCCTGATTCTAAGTATTTTTAAAAAAGAAATATTAGAACCCCTGTAATATGTTGTTATCTAATGCTTTAGCGTATATATTTCTTAAGTGTGCTCTTTGCACAATAATCAATGATCAACCAAGGAACACAGCAGTAGGAGGCAAGTCTCATTATATTATGTAGCTCCTTAAACGTTCTTTCTAGGAAGGCAAATTCTGAACCACTGACAGCACGGTAAGGTATGGGCAAGTAATAATACCACAGATATGATTTGCTAAACCAGTAATAAAAATTCCATGAAGGAAAGATTGTAAAAGGAAATAATTAGAAACCAATGTCAGGAAGCCAATCTGTGTGCATACAGCTACAATCCTGGTTGTAATTATAACATCTCTGAAGAGCATGCTTTTAACAAGTTTAGTCTTCTCAAGGGTATATGAAACCTGATGACAGGGAGTACTTTAGAGATAGTGCAAAAGAGAAAGAAAATGTTATTCAGCAGCAAAAATAAGACACTTTGAAATGGAGAGAAGTGGCATTATGAAAGTCCTAAGACACCACAGGGGATGTTTCACTTACTTTCAAAGGAACCTGTACAGGCATGGAAGACATGGCACAAAGAAATGAGTCTTAAAAAAGCATTTATCATTATGGGGGGAAATGAGAAAGTGAGGTTTTTTGCTGATACACTGAAAGAAAGACAACAAGAAGTGAATGAAATAACCTTTCATAAGGATAAAATTAAAAATAAAGCATATAGAAGCAATTGCTTAAAATGCCTGTGTACAAAGATACTATATTTTTACATTTTTTTGCCTTATCATCTCTATGTCCTCTCTTCTCAAAAAAAAAAAAAAAAAAAAAAAAAAAAAAAAAAAAAAAAAAAAAAGTCCTCCAAACCAAACAAAAATATTAGAAGGCAGAAGAAATATTTTGTTAAAGGTAAGGATGCAGGTATCTTCATGCACTTTGGGACTTTGTGAGATATTCACAAGTCTCCAGTTGAAAACTGGGCCAGAAGAGGAACCACTACTTATAGTAACTATGACTGAATTCTTTGGAGACCCAATCCTCTGTCCCAGTTTACCTAAGTTAGGAAACTGTGTCCGTTCAAGACAAGTGACAGAAGAATATGTAAGGGCGTATCTATGATGATGTTGCGCAATGCTGTCCCGAGGGAGATGCAGTGATCACCACGGAGTCGAAGCAGGAAAAGAGAAAGTTTAATTTTTTCTACAACTTATATAGATTTCTAAAAGGAAGACCAGATTGGAAGACTGAGGTTCAACCTCTTCAACTTCACTGGTCTTAGAAAGTGTCCATCAAGATTCCTTTCACAGAAAGGAATCCGAAAAACATAATAACAGTTCTGTAAACATTACTTTGTTTACATGAAATTTCTGACTCCAAGGCTGATGGCTGGAAAACAAGGCAACATGATCTCACACTGAGGAAACTGAGGACAATAACAAGAGCTTTTAATGGCATAAACAACATCATACTACATTTTTACCTTAGCGTAGATGAGTAGACTCACAGAAGGAAACAGCCCAGAAGTGTTTTTGCAAAAGGGAAACAAAATTTATAAATCAGCTCTAAGTGACACCTATCTGCATCTATTTTCTAAACAATGAAACACATCAAAAACCCGGAAGAATTGATAGCAAAAAAAAGACAAAGAGGAAGGAGTTTTTTTGTGCCCTAGGTTGCAAGCTCAGTGGTAGTCTGCTGCCATTAGAAGAACATGGACAAAATAATTTTAAGAAAATGAGGAATCTCTCAAAATGAGGCCAAAGATGAGGCCACATATACACAAATAGGTAGGTCTCATTCCGAGAAGTGTCACACAAATTATAAACCAGCAAAACAGTAAGCTCTGCAGTGGGACCTAAGCTTTGTGAGGTACACACAGACTCAAGATAGCAGAAACACAAAGACCCCACAAACTGACAGACATTAAGACCTGACTACAGGTAAGAAAGGGCAAGTGTTAATCTAATTTAGATTTGTATAATGGGGTTTATTTAAGAACCAAGGGGATAAAAGATTTTCCCCAACTTGATTATGTCTTACACTTGGTTCCCCAACAGTGTTCTCAGTAGGTCTCCCCTTCCTTGCACATTTCTCCTGGCCTGGGAATATTGAACACAAAGCCATGTTGGGTAACTTTCCTCCAGTCAGAATCTTCATCTTCTTTCCAAGATTGATTTTTGTTTCCAGTACCACTTCTTTCCAGGAACTATTCCTTTAGGCTGAAGCCCTCAGTTTTGCCAGTCCAAATAGTCCATGTGAATAAGCCCAACTTATGACCACCCTCCAAATTGTTGATTTTAACTCATGTTCCTTTATTACTTGAAGGATTTGGGATGTGCTTAATTTATTTATTTAAGTTTTATCAAAATTTAAGTGCAGCCTATACTGGTTGCAGCTAAGGAAGCAGCAGGCTTATTGTGTTCATTTACCCACACACATACTCAATATCATCTGCTATCTATTAGAACTTTCCATTTAAGCTACCTGCAAAGTACACACAACCAGATTTAAGGTGATAAACGTCAGCTCTAAGCTAATCTCATACAGGGAAAAATTTAACAATACATCCAAGATGAAAGGGGTACTGCTCAAAGGAAAGAAGACAGGAATAGTAATGAAATAAGGCCTCTACTGTCAGACAAATTATATTGATGCACAATACTGGGTTGGAAGCCAACCCAGCCAACACACATTTCTTGTTGGATAACCACCACATTTATAAGGACAAAACTGAAACATGGTCCATTGAAAAGACTATTTCTCTTTTGCTGACTACATATTAACAATCTCTACTGCAAGCAAGTTGGCAAATACTCCCAAAACTGACCTAACAAACACTACAACAAAGACAGTTGTTACCTGGAAGAACAGAAATGTTTGGAGGAGTGAGACTGCCTATCATGCTATCCTTCTGTAAAGAAATGTGTATTTTTATTTTCAGAATAGGATACTTTTTTAGTATTTTGTTAATTCATAGGATATGTGAAGCAGTAAGAGCTTGAGGTTGATAATGGTGACATTGTCTATTCTCCCAAATTTGATGGTGAGATGTAGCTAGGATACATTGAAATTTTGTCAGGGATACATAGATGATTTGGATAGAGATTATATTTTCTTCTGCATTTTAATAAAACAAATTAAAATTATAGGGTTAGGCTTTCCTATTTTTGAAATTTCTGGAGATCTGATGAAACTCCTTCTGAGTTCCATGTAGTCCTGGAAAAGGATAAGACCCCTATATTATACTGTGTGCATATGCATTTATATCCTCATAATTTAATCTCTTCAGAATATAATCCTGCTTATGTTTTGCCTTGTTATCCTGGCTTCAGCAATACAAAGACCAAAACTTTATACTAAGAAAATTTGCCAGTATAAACAGGAAGGGTGTTTGTGTTAATGATGGAGAGAAAAAGAAGACAGAGAATGAGTTATCTTCAAGAAAGTTTTTTTTTTTAAGCAATTTTACTTATTATTAGTAATCTTCATGTGAGCTTTTATCTCTGGTCCCATGCCTTGAGGAGTGATAGCAGTATAAGTGTTCTCATTAGTTTTGAAAATGGATTTTGTTTAATTCCCTCAGTAACCACACTGAGTGCCTCTCCCTGGCTAATTTCAGGGTTTATGCTTTTTTCTTCTGTTGTGCATGATGCTCTCTTCTGTTTGCCAGGATTTCAGTTGTACTATTCCCTCTGTAGCCTAATATTACACTAATGGGAAAGGTGCTGTCAAGGCACAATAGCATAACAGACCTCAACCTTTTTTTAACAATGAAGATAGACAAGACAGGGTTAATAGTAAGATGGGAATCTCATTGAGAACTCCACTGGAGAGTTGGTGTCTGCTTGTAACATACTGCATTTTGATAATGAATGACATGATTATAGACATTTTAGTCTGTTTTCAAGAGTAGAGATAGACAAACGGAAATAAGACATTATTAAGAATACAAATACAGGAAGGCCATGATCTCTGCAGCTTGCTAGTAAAGATTGAGGTAAAGAATGGATCCAGAACCTCATCCTTCTCTAAGTCAAAAAGTCCCCTGCCTGTTCAGCAATGGGCCCACATTTTCCTTAGACGTCTTTTTAGCGTGTATGCAACTGTGGAATACTTTCCTGTCTTTCACTTTACTGGACAGACTCAATTCCATTTGTCTGTGGCTTTGAAAACTTCATACCTTCATGTTCAGGCAGCACCTCACTAGGATATGTGTTCACAGTTTTATCTTCTGTATACTTCCTTTTCATGTTTCAGTTTGTCCAGAAGCTCCTTGTTCTCCCATGAAGACCACCTGTCATTTTTTACTTGATTTCCTAATTGGTGAGGTGGACTGCTCTTGAGCTTGGGAGTGATCCTCCAATATCAACTGGTCTCTTTGGGTCCCTCTTCCATACAGGGTCTTTTTCCATGGGCCTATTTCAAGCAGACCTTAAAGTGACCAAAGCCTGATCTCCTGCAGTCCAATAGTGTGATCTTGTGGTTTTGCCCTTCTCCCTCATCACAGGATGCTGAACCCCTGGCTCTTACAGTCACTGTAGCCAAGCCTCCCTTCAACCTTCTCATTAACAATGAGTTTTTCCTTGTTTGTGAGAATAAGTATGTTTAAGTTACCCTGCTAAGATGTTCAGCCCCACACAACCACTCAGTCATTCTCTCCAGTGGGAATACAGCAGAGAATTGGAGGTATGAAAGTGAGAAAACTCATGTGTTGAAATAAAGACAGTGTAATAGGTAAAACAAAGCTGCACACACAAGTAAGGCAAAATAAGGAATTAATTTACTACTCACCATTGGCAGGCAGATGTTTAAGCATCTCTAGGCAAGCAGGGCTTCATTATGCTTAAAAGTTACTTGGGAAGACAAACACCATCACTCCAAAGTTCCCCTTTCATCCTTCTTTACATTTGTTTTATTGCTGAAGACAGTGCCAAGCTGTGACACATCCCTTCAGTCACTGCTGGGGCAGAGAGAGAAACTGAGGAGGCCTTGATAGTGTGTAGGCACTGATCAGCAATAACTAAATCACTGGTGTACTTTCAACACTGTTTTGGTCACACATCCAAACCATAATACCATACAAACCACTGTGAAAAAATAATAGCTGCCAGTCAAAATATTATGAACATATTTGTGTTTATTTACTGGTCAGTGTAGTGGACTCCTACTATTTTTTTTAAATACACTATTAGTACTGAAATACATTCTTAATTCCAGCTGCAGTGAACAACTTGTAAGTGAAGTCTCTATGCATGGCTTAGCACAGCAGTGCCTGAGTTCTAGCTGATGTATTTAGGTGCTGGATTAACAGAAAGTGAAACATTAATATCATCGCCTGAATTCTACCTTTTTTCCAATAAACACAAATACTCCAGATCAGAGATTTATTTTGCAGAGGTGTATTAAATGATTTTTTGATATTACTGTGAAGCTGAGTATCAAGGTGACAATAATCCCTAAGAAATATATTGGCAAAGAATATGTGTGACAACACTTATGATTTACAATGAATCACAATTTCAGAGGCAAGCTTGAAACATTTCCATTAACTTTTTAATTAAAGTATGACACACTATCTTGCAAGTAAATGGCAGAACATAAAAAAAAAGGTGGGGGTAGGGAAGAGGAGGCTGGAAAAAATCAGCAAAAACTCAAGCCCACAATTTACTTTACTGGCTTAATGAGAATTATTTCTACTGAAAATGGTCACATGCTGGTCTATTGATGAGATGCATATTTTCAAAAAGGTTTTCTACTGTTGTAAACAATAATGTCAAGCTCAGCATTGCCACATTACTTGCAAACATGAAGATAAAAATTCAACCGTTGCACAAATAATTATAACAACTAAATTGCAAAAGAGAAGAAATCCGTTGCAAATGAGGGAAGTGGAATTTGAGAGCCAAAAGCAAAAGCTTTGAAATAAACAGCATCTATTTTATTTAATGTCAACAGTGCAAACTGAGAAATTTATGGAATTAATAGAGACATCTTGGGAAACTAATGGAACACTTGAATAGCATCCAAAATAGGACATAATTATGTTATACTTAACTGGCTTTAAAAATAGTTTGTTACAATGGGAATCATACCAGGGTATAAGGTGACAGCAAAATATTCTACAAATGCAAAGACATATGAATTAAAGAAATATACTATATTGGATATATACTTCTGCAAACAGTTTGGTGAAATTATAGGATCCCTAAAATTCTTCAGATTTGTGCATGATTGGCACTATTCAGAATAGCAAATATTTTTAAGGTGCTTCAAAATGTCTAGGATTTAGATTCTCATTTGTGAAGTGCAAATATTCTAAATGCATATGCCTTATCTCTACCTTACACCTCCACAATTTACTCATGGCTAGGTAATCTCTTCTAGGAATCAAGGAAACAATCACTTTAATAGAGACAATAAAAGCATAGATAGATCTGTCTATAGATCTATAGATAGATCTGTCTCAAAAGTGAATTCCCATCGTTTCAGCAGGCCCAGTATTTCTATATTTGGTTGTTTCATTTTGTCTAGAGTGGGAAGGCATTTGCAATGTTAAAGGCTTTCTCTGGATAAAAGTTACAAAAGTATATATGAAGTAAAAATTTTGGCATTTGAGATGAAATGAAAGGTTTTGACTGCTGAATTTAAACTTTTTTACCTTTAATTGCAAAAGTTAGGTCTCCTGTTTTAAGATACAAAGCAACTCTTAACCAGTGATAAAATTTACCTTGCAACGATTTTATCTGTATTTATGGATAATCTGATTTCTTGAGATTTCTTTGAAATTATCACCCATTGTCTAGTCAAAGAATATTAAATTAACTACTTCTAACTGATTTCATGTATCACTCTGGTATAACAGTACCTTCCAATGATTTTGTTGGATACATTTTTACACCTGAAGTAAGTTAGTACCTGGAAGTTTGGTTTTTAGGTGACTATAGTCTCACAGTGAATCTTTTCAGCACTAAGCAGACCACAATACAATTTATACACCTTTATAAGCAAAGTTTTACAGAATATTGGTATCGGTTTCAAAAGTAGGGCTCTGTATTTCTTTTTAGGCCTTGTCTCCATGTCGGAACGCTGCTGGTGATATGAGCTGGCAGTAATGCATAGCAGAGCCATCAGTGAAATTGGTAATAATAAAACAATACTTAAATAGACAAAGTTGCTGGATTGATAGTCATCAATGCAGAGGTATCTGTGAATATTTTGATTTAGGACTTTTAAAATTGAATTTACACTAATGAATGCATGGAAATACACCATTTTTCCTCTATACATCTTTAGTTATATGCACGTAGAAGGACACCTTCTTCAGTAAGGGACAGAGAAAACACAGATAATAGCTCCGTGACTAGGTCATTCACCTACAAAGAACATTCAGATTCAAATGCTTGAAGCAACTCCCACAGAGAAGTAATTTAAAATCTTAATCTTCTTGCTCCTATGGGAGTAACCTAACTATAACACTCTTCATTATTCTAGGAGCCTCTACTCTGCTAAAGCGTGTTCTGTCTACTTTTCCTTTTAAATTCCAACCTGGTCTGAAATATATTTCTATGTGAAGGCTTAAATGAAACAAGGAGATTAAAAAAAATAAAAGGATGATTTGGTTTGGCTTGGTTTCCACACTGGCTTGGGATTTTGCTTGATGAGAAGCATTATACTGAAAAATCCCCATTTCTATAAAGAAAGCTGTCAGCATCAACATAAAAAGCAATTAAAACTTCTACTTACAAGACATAAACATATAAAGTCTAAATCTAAATCGCCTTCCTGGGGATAATTTCAGAAAAAGTGGCAAAGGGTCAATCCCTATAACTTTTAACACTGTTTCTATGTCCCATTGATCTTCCATTTCCATCAGAAAAGTACATTATTGGAACATTTTGGTTAATGATTATTTTGGTATTATGAGAAGCAAGAGAATATCTTATGCTTTCTTATTTTTCCTCGAAATTTACATAATCAAAATCAATAGAAAGGTTTATAGTCTCAGTGATAGGATGTGTCAGTTAGTGAAAGAATTATGTTCCATTAGTGTAACTTATTTGGCTTATAAGCTATCCTAAGCATCACCTAGACTGACATTATTAGGACAACAACAATCCACTTTTACTCTCCTCTTTGGGGTATAAACATTATTCCTTCCTACTCATAGAACTTGTGATCCAGGTGGAAATAACTTGGCTGGCATTTGGTTTGCAGATATAAAGAGTATGAACATACATGCACAAAACTATTAGTGTACCTGGTGAATGCTTTAAAACTGGTGAGAGTATGGTAACTTCACACCATATTTTCCCAAGAGACGGTGCTCTTGACAAAAAAGCAGCACAAGAAATGCTGTGATAAAACTCAAATATAGTGCTAAGGAGAACGCTCCAGAACTGTATGACTGTGTGATTTTGTTCTCTTAGAAGCTCCTTGAAGTGCTGGTGACCTGGTGCATCTTGTCTTTTTGGACTAGCACCCAAAATGCAATATCAGGTCTGTATGTCTTTCAGTCTGTGTACCAGTCCCTCAATTCTCCAAACAGGTTTTGATCCATCTGATCATTTTTAGTCACACTTTGAAGACAGGTAGAGTCTAAAATGACATATGCTTTAAATGATATGCAAATTAGAGGAGAGGCCAAGGAGTTGCACTGAACTGAAACCGCTGAGGGAAAAGTAGGCAGAATTCAGCCACTAAATATGGAATTGGATTATTAGCATATGGAAATGGCTAGTAGACTGACAGAAGGAAGATAATGTGTAGAGTTAGAGCTGCTCTGGTAATAAGCTCAAGAGAAAAAGAATTTATATCTGAATTAAATTAGGTTTCACTGGTTACATCCCATCACTCCACCAATTTGTTTCTGTGTGATGCAGCTGCCATAGATATTGCAATTGTTCCTGATAGATATGCACTGCACTTTGGTGATCATTTCCTAGCTGCTTTTAAGCTTATCCACTGTATGACACACTGTTTTCACTTTAACAATATAAATTTAACTATTTGGAGTAAGGGCATGTTATGCTGTACCAATGTTTATATCATGCATGTTATGCTGTATCAATGTTTATATCAATGTTTATATTATAACTAGCAGGTTATAAACTATTACTGGTAAACAGTAGCCATTTCCATTTTCCAGTCCTTGAGTGAAGTAATGAAGGCTATGTTCTGTTTTTCTTGCCTAGTCCTTCTATATACCAAACTCATCAATTTGGAATTAACTTTGAACTCATTGACTTAAAAGTTTGTGGGAATGGAGATTTCTTGTAATTAAACTGTTAATATTCTAGAAAAAAATGTGAAAAATATGTTTTTGATGTCCTTAAAGACCATAGTTAATTAATCTGCAAAATTTATCTATTGCTTGATGGCTTTTTTGGTCTATGATCTACAACATTCACAAGCAATAAATCTAACTTTCAGACTATAATAATTCATCCTCACTATAAAAAAAGTAGAATTGTCCACTGGTGATCACTGAAGTTTGCTAAGATTTTTTTGAAAAATTCTTGATAAATTGCAGAGTGAGATTCTGTTGAAGGTAGTAACATTTCCAAGTGTCAGCTTTCAGATCTTAAAGGCATGTTTTGGAATGAAGATCCATAAGCACTCAGTGGGGTACCTATGCCTCCTGGCTGACTGCTGGGAAGAAACGTGGCTATCCCTACCCTCTCTTTATCCCTAGGGTAACTTTGCCTGATCTCATGATCTTATCAAGGTTGTTATCTTGTCCAAAGAAGGACTAGGAATCAGAGAAGGATCTAGATTTTTTCCAGTCTAGGCTTGAAAATCAAGGATAGATAAAATTCATACTTTAATTATTTTTGTTTGTTTGTTTCCTTCTAGGATCTAGGCAAATACCTAGATTTTATATGACATTGCAGAAAATTGAAATTAGTTCCAGAGGGGACTGGGGCTTCTGAGTCAAAATATTGCTCCTTTAAAACCTTAAATTATTCTTCACACCATTTCTCTTACTCTCTTTTGTCAGTCACACCTTGCATAGGTAATTTGTTTTCGTTTCTGAGATCTTTGTGTTCACTTTTGAGATCTTTCTTTTCTAGCCCCACATTGTTTATCATCTCTCTTACTGCTGAGAATCTGGCCCCTCTTTCATTGTGACATTTTGTCACCGGCCAAGAGCTATTGTTTTTTTCCAAACAAAAGATACTGTACTTTGCTTCTTCTACCTCTTGAGTAGGAAATGTTCCTGCAATGCCACTCCATTATTCGCCTCCAAAACATAACTTAAAATTCTCCTGTTCCATGATGTCTATAAAAAACGTGACTGTGGTTTGACCATTGATGTGCCTTGATGCCAGACTGAGAGCAGTCTTATTTTCTTGAAGTTTCATACTGTCTGAAGTGCTGCAGGATGCCAGTGAAAATGTTTAACTTCATCAAGCTTTTCTATAAAGTTGTAGTTTGTACAGTCTAAGTAAAGGAATGTTTTAGCCATGAATTTAAACTGCTTAACAGTTGTTTCTTCTGCTATGTTGTCCTTTTCAGATAAGGCTGAATTCCTTCATTTCTACAGTTTGGCATTTCCATTGACTTAATAATGAGAAAAAGCACTGATAAAGCCCAGACATTTCATGGTTTTATAGTACATGGGAGGATTTAGATTATGGTTGATAGGAACCTTTCAAATGGCAATTCAACCAGACTGAAAACAGAGATCCAGAGGTTGTCCATTGTTCTAAAAAAGATTGTTTTAATAATTTATTTTCAAATAAACAAACCTGGATCCATACAATTCTCCATTCAGGTGTTATGGAAGACCAAGAGGTGAATCAATTCATTATGGGAAAAGGCAGAATAAAATAACATCATAAATTGTCTTACTGACAGCATCACACACCAAGATTAAAAGGTTTACAGAACAAAGCATAAATCCTCAAGCCCTAACATTTACACTTTAACCTATGGTTCTGATCATTAAAAACCTGATGGATATCTTAACTACCGCAGAAGCAAACAAAAAAGCAAAATTCTAGACGATAAATCAGCGCTATTATAGGAAATTCACTACAACCATTCAGGTTTGTCATGGAGTTTCAAAATATTAATGAAAAGTGTCAGTGAAGAAAACATGATTCAGATGAACATACTGCCGTCACCCTCAGGAGTGTCTTATTTTAGATGACAGTCAATCTTGGACCTTTGACGAGATGCAATTATTGTAGGAAGTATCAAATACAGCTTATAATTCTGAATTTCATGTATGTATAAAAATAAGCTTTTGTTAATGAGGATGAGGGTTACAATGGGAATGCAGATTAAAAAGTCAAAGAGATATAGTAAAAGTGCTTTAGACTGAAAATATCAGGGAGCTGACAGTTGGGACAAATGTCACATTCATTTTGAGCTGAAAAAGAAAACAGCCTTCACAGTCTCCAACCTATTGTTGGCTTACTATTATACAAGCCATTTTGAGTGACCACTGAGCCTGCAGTATTGAAGTAAGATGGAATTTGCTTCTGTATTCCATACTCCTTAGCACAGTCCACCAAACACATTAAGTGGTAGCATTTGGAAGTGTTTAGTGACCTTTTCCAACAGACTTCCACTCTCTCCTTAGCACTGAAATTGGGTTATTTATTCCCCCTGAGAAAAAGGGGGGACTTTGACTCTCACACACATGGCCCCAGGGAACAGCAATAGCAGAGACACCCACAGGAAAAGCAGCAAAGACAGATTCTTTGTCACAAAAGGAACAGGACAGTCAAAAGAAGCAATGCGCCTCTCACAGTAAGGGCAAGCATAAAGTTTTTTTTAAGAAGTAGTTTTATTCTCTTTCAACTTTTACCTAAAGCATGTTTGCATTTCTTAAGTGAGCAAAATTGATTAAATGTATGGGATCTGATCAGAATTAATAAATTATATCTTCAACTGGTAATTGTAAGCCTTATCTCTAGGTTATATTAAAATCATGTTACGTGCATTCCTTGTCTAATGTCATTTTGTGATTTAAAAAGTCATTTTGGTGAATAATAAAATTGTTTAATTATTAACTTTTTTCTGATATAAGATTAGGCAAAAGGCTTAAATCACTACTATTTTGTATCTGTTTTTATTTTCTTAATGTTTTGACTGGTTAGTTTCAAATGTTTTAAGATTAAAAGCCTGTTTTCTGTTTTAATTTAGTGTATTCTTTGATAACTGTTGTCAAGTTAAACTTGTAATGTTTAAGCAGAAATATTATTGGCACTTTCTGTTTACCTTGGTAAGAACACTTCCAATGATCTTCCACTGTGAGTTGCTTTTGTCAAGCCTTTGGGAAGTTTCAGAAGACTTCTCATGAAGATTTGCTTTGTCAGCCACTGGGGACACATGAAGAACTATATCTAGCTTTCTACTTCAAATTTGCAAAACCAATAGGAGACATGAGAACAAAAGATGCTTAGGAAAAATAGTTTGGGAACTAATAGAAAGTTCCTGAGGAGATGGAATTTTGCTGCTCTGCCACTTCTTAATTTCTACATCAAAACAATTATCAGGGTTTCACAGATTTCATGATTTCTCTTTTGAATCACAAGATTAAGAAAAAACAAACCAAACCCAAAACCAAATGCAAAAATCCCAAACCAAACCAGAAAATGTGATTCTCATTGCTTGATATTGTATTTTTCAATCATTATTCGCATTCTTTGTAATTGTATATTATTTGTTTCGGTGGATTGAGAACTTGCTGAACAGCAGATCTCAAAGGGTTGTAATCAGTGGCATGGTTGGAGACTAGTCACTAGTGGAGTCCTCCAAGGTTCCATGTTGTTTAATTTATTCACCAGTGACTTGGCTGAAGGGGCAGCAGCCTCCTCAGCAGGTTCACTGATAATGCAAAACTGGGAGGAGTGGATGACACCCCAAAGTCCTGTGAACCTTTCAGAAGGGTTGGGGAGATGGGCAGAGAACTGTCTGAAATTCAACAAAGAACAATTCAGGGTCCTCATCTGGGGAGGAATAACCCCATGGACTAGCACAGGCTGGGGTTGACCTGCTGGAAAGCAGGTCTGTGGAGAAGAACCTGGGGGTCCTGGTAGACAACAAACTGTCCAAGAGCCAGCCATGTGCTTGTGTGGCCAAAAAGGTCAAAGGAATCCTTGGGTGTGTTGGGAAGAGCACTGCCAGCAGGTTGAGGGAGGTGATTCTGCCTCTCTATTCAACCATCGTGAGTCACATCTGGAGTGCAGTCCCCAGTTTTGCACTTTTCAGTGAAAAAGAGACAACATGGAGCTCCTGGAGCGAAGTCAATGGAGAGTGACAAAGATGACTGAGGGACTAGAGCATCTCTCTTAAAAGGACAGGCTGGCAGAGTAGAGCCTGTTCAGCCCCAAGAAGTGACGTTGGGGAGGGGACATAATCAATGCCTATCAGTATCTGAAGTGAGGTTGTCAAGAGGACTAACCCAGGTTCTCCTCATTGGTGCCAAGCAATGGGACAATCCACAGGACGTTTCTCCTGAATAAGAGGAAGACCTTCTTTACTGTGAAGGTGACTGAGCACTGGAAGAAATTACCCAGAGAGGTTGTTCTCTCCCTGGAGATGTTCAAGAGCCATCTACACACAGTCTTGTGCCTTGTGCTCTAGGATGACCCTGCTATAGCAAGGAGGTTAGACCTGACAGCCCACTGTTGTGCCTTCCAACCTTGCCCATTCTGTGATTCTGTGATTCTGCTATGAAAATTTATGTAAGTAAATGTGGGTGCTGACAGCCTGGTTAGGGAGAAAATTTCAGGCATCAGGCAGCTGCAGAGCCGGTGAGAATCCAAGTCAGATAGACTCTCCCAGGGATTCCTTTGGAGGAGCTGGAAGAAGACATTCTAAACAATTTCTAATCTCTGCACCTGCTGGTTTCTGACTTGTTTACTTGTACAGATGTTTACGAATGGGTGTTGGTCTGAATGACCAATCATGTTCAGTGTATTGGAACAGTGTATGAAAAGGATGTGCCTTTTAATAAACATTGCTTTTATGCCCTCCAAGATGATTGGAGTTATATTGTTATTTTAGCCGTCCCTGAACATAATAATGATAAGTAAAGATCTCAGGCTGTAAGAAGGAACAAAGCAGATATTACTACATTTACATTACAGATATTTACATTTTTTTATTTTATTTTTCAAATATGTTTTCTCATTAATAGAATACCTTATATATGATGTTAGAAGTTCTGCCATCACGGAGCACCTTTGGAACCTCAAAAGGGATGAAGTTAGAAAATTAATGAAACTGTTTGCAAGTCAGGGGATCAAAAGACTCCTTGGTATGTAAGGCGACTTCCAACTCTAGATTGGTGATAATTGGCTCTTACTGAAAGGAAAATTAGGAAGCTTATAGCATACTCAATGAAGCTGATCATTGCAGATGAGGGATAAACCTAGATTTTGTCAGTGTTTTTAAATCTTCTTTTACTGAATAGTTCAGTGTGACAAGGCTTTATGCATGGCCTCTGTGACTTAGAAATACTGTAGACAAAATACTTTCTCAGAGACAGGGAACTAAAACCATTTGTGTTTTTAAGAATGGACTTAACACGGTACTGGTCTTTTAACCTAAATATCATCAGGCTAATTGAAATAATAAACAGTGAGGAAATGTAATGACAAAGAGGGAGATTACCTAAGCAAACTGGGAATGATCACTGGTAGAATGCAGAAGAGAAGGGAAGACTTAGTTTCTTGCAGGAGGGGGCTGGATTCAGTTCACAGTCACCTACACAGTAAAGTTCTTCCTTGTTTTCAGGAGGAACTTCCTGTGCATTGTCCTGCTACTTGCCAACAGAGGAATGCCTTTTGAATTCTGTAGTTTTCATGCACTAGTTTATCTTCAGCTGTATTATCAGTCACTGTGCTGGCCACTTCTCAATTAAAACATCTTGCAAATGTGAGTAAGAGTTAAGGAGTTAGCAATGCAGTAAACTTTTCTAAAAAAAAAAAAAAGTCTTTCTGAGAATTGTTCCTACCCTGCAGTTAAAATAACTATGACTACCAAGCTGTGAAACATAAACAAAGCTTTATGATTCTTTCCATACACACTGCAACAATGACATCAGTTATACCGGAAGAATATAACAGCAAAAAGTGTGACTAAAACCAGAAATTTAACGGTGTTGGAGCAGCAAAGAATACAACAGAATAGAGTTGGCAAACCTGGGTAAATACAATCTGAGATATATAAAGGCAGGAAAGCTAAACACTGTCAGTATATCATTTCTATTTTCAAGCTGGTGTTGAGTAATTTACATCTTTAAACATTGTTATTGTAGCATGTTTCTGAACTATAAGATAAATGTTACCTGGTATTGTAAAAGCAAATGCCCTCAGATTAACTCCAAATAGCTCCAAATCATCTCTCTGATGATCAGTGATCTTTAGTGGCTACTTATCCGTACATCATTTATATATCATTTCTTAAGGTTATGAGTCAAATAGTTTTCATATAATGATACTAGGCTTTAGGTTATAATACTGGACAATTTTCACTAGATAGGAAAAAGTAAGATACTATAAAGTTTTGCATTTAAATTTCAATTCCTTTGTGGCAGGAAAAGAGACCATGACAGTAGAGAACAGACAGCAGTTTCTTTCCATTGGCTACTTAAGTAATGTGTGATACAAGAAGCCAATTTCTTGCTCTATAGGGGCTAATTGTGTATGTGAGAAGACGTGAAGTCATGGCTGGTTTTTTGATGATGCAACTCTATATGGAGGCTGTAGCAGCTGCCTTCAGCCTTTTTCCTCAGGCCTTGCAATCTCAGGAGAAGAATTTGCCACTTCTGTTGCTTTGTTCATATCTATTTTTGCTGCTTAGTTAGAGAAGATCCTACTCCTTCTTTCTTCGTTTGATCTCCTTGTATCAGGCAGAAAGTAGAGGGATGGTAAATAAAGGGCTATTTCCAAGGGAGATATTTGGCCTTGGAAAGAAAACTCTGTGTAAGTTAAAATTCTGTTCTCAAATGAAACAGAGGCAGTGGAGGATGCAATATTAAAGTGGGAAAGAATGACAGTTCCCAATAACCTGAATACTTTTGATTTTTTTTTTCCAGATCCTAAAAGTGCTATGAAATTCTACATCTGCCTTTTCCTTGAAATTCCTTTTTCAGTTTCGTAGTTTTCTCTCACCTTCCCAAAAGCCAAAATGACTCCTCTCAGCTTTCTATCAGGGCTCCTGATTTATGCATCAATTGTCACAATCCTATTGTCTTCCCTCTATTTTAGTCCTTGTTTCATTATTTCCACTAAATTCTATTTTGTCTGTATCTTTGAGAAGCTGAGATCTCTGATCCTGGAGCAGCTTCCAAAGTCCTGGAAGATTCAGAGACATTTATAAGAACATATCTGTACCCCAGGGATGTTACCTGTAAGTTATTTTAACTGCAGGGATCCAGCATTCATCACTCTTTTTTCCCGAGGAGATGCAGCCACAATTAAAACCAGCAGGTATTACACAAGGTCTTGATTCATGTGTGTCTTTTAGCACTGATGACACTAATAGTTATTGTCATGACCTTGCCAGTCAGGGCTGCTTTGGCTAAGATCATGTTATGCCTTAAGTGAGTTAGGTTGTACCTGAGGCCTTTGCCAGATTATCTCAAGGCCACAAGAGTCAGCTGAACAGGGCCAGAAATCTTAGACATAGAATGAGGCTAAATTGGACTGTCAAAAAAAAAAAAATAAAAATTGTCAGATGTACTCTATGTACTAAGCATGAGGAACACTATATGTTGGTTTAAGAGAAAACAAATGGATAACATTACAAAAAATGAGTCATGAAGTCTGTTAAAAATCAATGGATTACTGCTTAATGGGGTGAAACAAAAACATACAAAAAACTTAAACAGAAGAAGTGATTAAAATTTGGGGTTAGCAGTCACAGGACTTGTTAACTACTTATTCTGTACACAGGGAGAAGCAGAGTACATAGCCCCATAGCTGGACATAATTCCACTGTAGCAACTGAATACAACTGAGCAATCTGTGTACCACAAAGAAAGAATTTTGTGCACCAAGAAAGAATTTTAAAGAATACCAAACTTAAACCTCATTCATCAAGCCATATCTCTGTTACCGTTTCAACATGGCTACTTTATACCTTGCACGCACCAATTCTTGTATAGATTTTGATTTGCTTTGTGAATTGACGTGTTCCCTCCCTTGGAAAAAAATTGAAAGAGAGAACAGAAACAAATCATGTTTTATTGCATTACACCTATGAGGCATAACTTTTCCAAACCACAGGTATTCAAGGGAAATAGAAATTCAGAAAGAAAGAAAACTTAAAAATTACCTTTCAGGTTCTAATAAGGGAGGAGTTCAGGATATGCAAATAGCAACTAAAATAATTATAGGGTCTATTAAGTTAACAAAGAAACCAAATCAATGGAACAGAGAGAGGAAAGCTGCATCCCATATTACCAAAGACTGACCATATCTGCACTAGTACTGTCACTCTGCTCTTGTTCTTAACTAAAAAAAAAATTGAAACAGTCAGAGATCTATAGAGACTAAGCTGTGAGGAAAGATTTCAAGTGATTTATTTAGTAGACATAAAGAGCCAGATACTCATCTGGTTTAAATCATCACGGCTTCAGTGAGGATATGGCATAAGCAGTCTAGATATTTTCAAAATGTGTACAAAAAGAGAACGTGCAGAGTGGATGGATGTATATAATAGCAATAGGATCAAATTAATTAAACATGTATAGGTTGGATATTAGGAAAACTTTTAGCAGTGTAATATGTGTTGGTTTAGGAATGTGTCTCCCAAAGGAAATTAGATAACTATTACAGGGGCTATTTCATACAAGACGGACATCAAGAACTAAATATATATCATGGAAAACTGTCCTACATTAGGTAAAATGAGTTAGCTATGTTCTCTCTAATATCTACTCACTGAAATGTTCGAAAATATTTGTAATCTGTGTGCTTGTAGGATTGGTGTCATATTAGGAAGACATCTGAACATGTTTTATATATAATATTTGAGACAGAATATTAGAGCTAAACCAGAAAGAAGCAATGAGGAAAAAGGGATGCTGTGACTCATGGGTAAGGCTGTTTATGGGCAGAGTTAGAGTTTTGAAAATGCTTCAAAGCCTGTTCTTTTAAACATACTTGTCCTTATTTTGTTTACTTTACAGGCAATTCAGATATTTAAGGAGGTGATTAAAGCAAAGCAATTTGAAGCCTTCAAACAATACTTGATCATGTTTCAAAAACATCTAGACAGATCTGCTGAAAGTTATGAACTATATAAAAAGCAGTGGACTGAGAGGAACAACCTCCAGCAATAAAGACTTACTACAAGAGCTACCCATAGCTCACACTAGAAATTTTCACACCATACCTTGCAATTTCTCCAGGTAATAAGAGCTTTCTGGTAACCCTTTTGGGTTATTAGTTATTAGCTATTAGTTTATCATCTATGTTGTTAGTCTGGTGGGTCTTCCAAATTTTGGCTTGAAAACTAAAAAGACCCCTCTCACAGCCTAATGAGTGAAAACCAGAAACAGATGAAGCCATAGTTGTGCCTATTTGCAAATCAGACTGGACACACAACACGGGGCACACCCTTACCATGAGGTCAATGACCCTTGCATAGACATAAGCAGAGATTTTTGGCCCAGTGACTTGAGATTTTTGCTGTTATAACTCTTTACATCTCCCCATACTCTGGATTGTACTGTAAAGAGATGTTTGAATTTCAGAAGTATTTTTATGACACCTAGGGATCTGGTATTTCTGTCTGTAGCTGGTGAGAACTAGTGTTCTATTAGGGGGGAAAAAAGAGCATGCTCACATGCTCAGTGTACTTGCCAATTTTATTCAATCCAAAGCTTGAATTCACATAGTTGGGCTTGTTTTTATGTATGGAAGAGGAGAAAAAATGATAGATGAAGGCATTTTTTAATATAATTTCCTTCCTTTTGTTCAGTTTTAGTCAGCACCCTAAACAAGTGATGTTTTTGGGATGCTGTGGGTTTCCTTTGCTTTGACTTTCATTCTCTTCATTTTAAGCTGATATTCTGTGTTACTCATTATTGCCACTTGTGGAAAGAACAAGATCAGGTTTTGGACATCATTATTTGAACATCAGCTCACGTGATAAAATGTTTCTCTTATCATGCATGGTAAAAAGTATATTGTTTTATGTTTCAAATGTTCTATCTAGACTATACTATTTTAACAGCTAGAGAAATTTTGTTTTTATTTCAATAAATCAATTTCCAATTAAAAAACCAGGAGGGATCTGAATAAGTGGATCAACATTTTCAACACAAGTAAAAATGACTGATACACTGAATCTCATTTTGATCTTGATTTGAAGGCTGTGTAGTGGCAAAATTTAAGTAATTTCAATGCTGTTGCACTTAATTATATCAAAGTATGTGATATCAAGAATCAGACTAGCGAGATTTTTTCACCTTTTATTCCCCTTTGAGCATGAAGTATGAAACAGGAGGATGAAGTATGAAACACCTCCTTGAACAGCTTTTATTTAGTCATCTTCTCTAGGAATTTCCCTTGAAAGGGAATGCGAGAGAGAGGGTTGTAAAGATAGTTTATATACTGTCAAGATAATGTTTCTTGAGTAAGGCCCAGATCACAGTATATTTGATGCTGCCAGCTGCTTACCTCCTCTTAAGGAGAGATGAATTCTCCTGATGTAGTGTCCAATGTATCCCTGTTTTTTTTATCAGCCACAAAAAAATCATAACATGCCAATTGTACATTCTTGCAATTTGGATGAAATTAACTATGCTTTGGAACAAGCATATAGTTTGCATGGGAAAGGTGACACTGTTCCTGTTCTTCCTTTATTATCAGTTCTTCAGTCCTCTCAAGTCTGCTGACTCTTCTAAACACAATGAAAATTTTGTGTGAAAATAGATGTCAGTCAGGAATGACCAGGGATTTCAAAGAACAGATTGTTGTATTTAGGGTTTCCACAGGTACAGTGGGAAAAAGGAGAAATCAGCACTTTAACCTTACTTGAGTCTTGGATACATAATTAATCTCCCCTATATGCCTGGATCATGAAAATTTGTAAAAATTATAATCAAGTTAAAGTCCTAAAAAAAGACAGGCTTTTCATTTAAATTGGTTATAAAGGTTATAAATTAGATTCAACACCTTTCTTTTATATTTTCTTTTTTTCAGCCCTACTCTTTAATTTTATGACTAAAATGGGATTAAAAAATAATCAAGACATAAAGGAGAAGAGTAAAAGAAAACAAGACATAAATCTAAGTTGCTCACAATGTTTCATATGTATCATTTTCTTCAAAAAAGTCAAGAATGTAGAATTCCGTTCAGTTTT
Source organism: Cettia cetti (assembly GCA_013401135.1). NCBI lineage: Eukaryota > Metazoa > Chordata > Aves > Passeriformes > Sylviidae > Cettia > Cettia cetti. The sequence continues at coordinate 7,308 of VZUI01044675.1, read as the reverse complement.
TGCTACTCCAGTTTTAATGTATAAATTTTGGAAACAGCACATCTTCCCCTGAACATTAACTTAACCAATATAGACTTACAGGTCTTGAATTTCAGGAATTATTTATTGATTAGGTTAGTAAAGAGTCAAAATTAGCAGATAATTTTCTCAGTTAAAGAAGGGGGTATATTTTAATTTTTTTTAGCTGAATTAATCCTGTAATTTGTAGTCTGAGATGAAGTTGAGAGTTAGAAGGCTTCTTTTTCTTCCTATTCCAGTAATACCTGATTTCCTCAAATTAATTTGGTTATTTGGAACAACGTTGTACATAGTGACTAAAACTAATTGTAATTCCTCTTTGACTATTAAAATGTCACACTACATCTCTGTATTTCAAGGGAGTGTTTATTACTGGTTAAACTGTGAGGTATAATTGGTGAACAATATATACTTCAAATATGCTCATGGACCAGGAAACCTTTCAGGAAGGATGTCTATTGCTCAAGGTATAATTGTCTTTTTTCAGGGTAACTTGTTTTTTAATTTGAAGTAAGTACTTCAAAGAGATTCAAAGTGGGCTATCAATCCTTTGAAGCAGTCAAGAGGTAATGATTAGGATTTCCATTTCAAAGAAGCCTACATCTCAGATAAAATGGAACAATTCCATTGAAAATCAGAAGATCAAGGCCTGAAATGACAACAAGACAGCTTTTAGAAGATCAGCTAACAGAAGTGACATGCTTTTATTGTTCCTTGGTGAGTATTTTGACCTGTATATGCCTGGATTATCTAAATCTATAGGTTTGCTACTAAGTAAATTGAACTGCTCTCTAGAGGTAAGGCTAAATTAAATTATCTCCATAGCTCCTTAACACAAATTGTTACCTTTGAATATTGTGTCTTGGAAAAAAAAAAGAAAGGTCAGATCAAATAATCTATCTATTTGAATGTATATATAGTCATGCACTACTTTAACAAAGTCTAACTTGTCTAACTTCTAAATAATGAATTAATGATTGAGATTTTGACAATTATTTTGGTCAGGATTAATTCCAGGCAGAAATAGTGTTAGTAACAGGGAAGTTGCTCTCCTCAGACTGCCTACTTCTCCTGCTAAAAGCCCTGAGGCATCGAGTCAATTAATACTGCTGTAACTAAATGAGGAATTGTGAGCCAATGGCTAATGTTTCACGGAGTTGTCTTTCCCAGCAGCAACTGTGCTTGTGACTTTCAATGTTTCCCAGCCTCTGGATGTCATGAAGAAAAGAAAGACTTCCATGATCTTCCAAGAAAATTCCCACCTTATTTTACCTGCAGCAGATATGACACGTCCAAAGCCTAGAATAAGTTCCATGCTTCTGAGGTTCCTGTAATGTAATGGTGGGAAACCTTAAACTGTTTTTAGATCCAGAAGCAGAGTGAATTTCATAAACACACAAGATATTGAGTCTAATTAAAATTATGAGTCCATTTATAAAATTGCATAACATAGAAATACTTCAATCTTATTTTGAAATCTGAGATTTAACTGGGTCACTGTGTCCTAGTAGTAAGACATACAAATGAGTCATTATGTTCTTCAAAATGCTAAGCAAGTTCTCCTAATCAGAAAATTAACTTCCATAGATATGCTGGTAAGATAATGGACAAAATGTATACAATCCATCTATATACATGTTTCAGAAAACTTTTCTGGTAAAGCAGTCTTACTAATAAGATGGACTGTTAACAGGATTTAGAGAGACAAATTACCTCAGGGGATTGTATTTTGATGTAGAAAACAAGATCAATCACCTCAACCTGTAGTATACTAAAAGAAAATTTAATTAAGATAGTTTCACTTCACTCAACTCAGGCTTATACACAGAGAAGAATCCTGGAGAAATTGAGGTGACAAGGAGATTTTATGGATTTTAGAGACATAACTAAGTGCAGAGAGACTTAGATAGTGTCTGAAAACAGGCAGTAGAAATTGTTGCATAGGATTTCCCTTATTCTTTCTAGCAAAGCAGTCGCACTAAACTCCAGATTTATTTTTCATTTGTTATTAACCACTAAAATACTGGACAGTTTCTCATTAAAAATGAAGAAAAATTGTCTCACAGAGAAATAGCTCCAGAGAATAAGGGACATGGTAAAAATTAGAACTCATCAATCATATATTCAGAAATGTACAAAAAATATGAATCTGTTTTTTTGCAGTGTAAATTTAACTTAATAAACAAGACGATGAGTACTCAAATCACTCTAGCAGGCAGCACCATATATGATGTAAGAGGCTAATCCAATTACCAAATCTTGAGAGCATACTGTATTAATAAATCTTTTTCAACCAAAAGAAAGATAAAATTTCAGTGATTACTTTGTTGTTGGTATTCATGTGGCATGTATCTGTAACTCCATTTGACACCCTAGATGGTTGTTAAAATATTCCTTATCATTGGGGGGAAAAAAAGTATAATTTGTTAAATATAATGCTGTCATTTCTTTGGCTTAATATCTTTTATAAGATAAAATTTTGCCTGATTTAACATTTTCAGTGGTCAAGAACTCAAATCAGTGAAAAAGGAAAAAAGATTGTTAAGCCTGTAAGAGTACACAACATAAAAGAGAAGAATAAGAGGAAATGAAGCACACATAGAATTATCATAGAATGGCTTGTGTTGGAAGTGACCTTAGAGATCATTTAGCTCCAACCTCCCTGGCATAGGAAGAGACTCCTTTCACTAGATCAGACAGCACAGACCTCCACCCAACCTGGTCTTTAACACCATTGTTACTGACATATTTAGATTTATTTTGCTTATATTCCAACTTTCTGACTTAGTATTTATTAAGAAGCTGACATCCTGGGAAGACTGGACGTGGCCAAATAACAATAGCTTTCTAAGTTCTGTGTTTATTTATTTTGTGTCAGATTTTCCATTTTCCATTAGTGCTTATGTGAAGAAATATGTTTTGATTTCAGTGGTGCTACTTTTAGTTGTTGAGGGTGTATAATTTTATTCAAGATTTTAATTAGTTACTATGGTATATAAATGGCAGCAGATTTGGCCAAAAGTCTTTTTTCTTTTTTGTATAATACACTGCCTTTATATCAAACTTTCAGCTGTAACACATAGCTAAACAGAAAGCACTGTAAGGCTCATTTTACTTTGTTTAAACTCTCTGGAGTCTTGAATTTACTTATGTTGAACCCTAGGCTGTATTTTTCACAGGATTCTCTTGTTTAAATGGAAGAAAAAAATAACATCCTGAACCACAAGCTATTTTCATTTCTTACAAAAGATGAACCCCTAATACTTTTTAACATGGTGAAATTAATTTCAGAGGGACAAAAAAAAAATTATGGGCTGAAAATAATTTGAAGTGATTGAGGCTGATTCAGTAAATAGCTCTGCTCAGAGCTATGGCAAGAGGGGAGAGGGGTGGAAATACAAGCCCCATCATTCTGGGTACACTTTGACTATTGACTACTGCCAGCTGAAGTATGATGCCATGAGAGCATTTCTGTAGAGAGTAAACTCTAAGCTGCTTTGTGATTTTTACTCCACCATGGTTTTGCCTTCCCTGAGTGTTGCACCCTTTCAAGAGCAGTGTTTCATTATTAGGTTTAATTAGGTTTTGGTTCTTTTCCACAAGAAGATGAGGAACTGAAAGCAGACATACAAGGGAAAGCCATTAAATTTGGAGACAACCAAAATGATGATAGTTCCAGCTCCATGCCTAATCTGGCAGCTAGAGTGGCCATCATGATGTGCAACATTCATGGGAGCATGTCAAAGAAGAAATGACTTTAGAGAACAGCTGAAGAAGAGAGTGCAAAACAAGCAAAAAGTAGTATTTCTTTTCCCAATGAAAAGAAGTGCAAGAAAGACTGGAAGCAATTGTTTTTTCCCTGGGTAATGGTGTATTACCTCTTATTGACAGCACAGCACATTGCTAAGGTTATAATTTAAACTGTGGAGTTTGCCCCTATTTCCTAGAATTTTTAACGGGCTTGGGCAGTCTTGGTTTGCCTTGTTTAGGAGCAGTGGTTTTCCACTTCAACCCACAGTTTTGTACTGCCTGTGTCATCATTTCAGGCACAAGAAATAATTAGTCCTGGAAAACATCTTTTTTTTTCAATTTTTTCTTCACAAGAGCTGAGCTAATTCTTTTAAAATAAAAATGCCTCCATTTAGTTTCCCACACTGAGAGTGTCACAAATTATGTCAATTCACCAAATTGGTGGCTGCCAGCAAATGGCTGAGAATTGCCAGATTCAGTTAAACACTTTGGCTCAGTTAACATCCTCCCATGGAAAAAAAGTCATGGGATGGCCAAAAATCAGGCAGAATGATCTGCAGGCTCGAGCCACAGTTTCCACTGCATCATGTGCTGAGGAATGTTGGGGGGTTGGGCCTGGACACCCACAGAGTCAGCAGGGATCACAGTCCTGTGAACCCACAGGGACTTTTGTAGGATGTTTTTCCCTTGGATTCTTTGACCTTGAGGTATGCTTGAAAAACCATCTCACATGCCCGTAGGCCCTGACCATGCCCATGTGTTGTCCCTGGCTTTGTCCCCTAAGGTTTCAAATGTGCCTTGGGGGAATTTACAGGTGCAGAGCGGGAATATTGCAAAGCACTTCTGCCAATGTCAACAGCAACTACGTAAAGAAAATGCCTGTGGCTTTTAGTGAGAAGGAATATTTCTTCATTCTAGCAATGCCCTCTCCCTGAATGATTGCACTCTCTCAAAGCATAAAGACACCTGTCTGCAAGCAACTTGCATTCAGCACCTTTCATGGCACTAAAGGGATAGATAAGAAAATGTTACTTCATCCCTCCCTCCTCATATCAATATATGGACCAAAAGATTGGTTTTTTTTCTTCTTTTAACCCCTCTAAGGGAAGAGTTGGAGAAGATTATACAGTTATTTATCATGTGCAATTCACAGTTCTCTATGGTTAGAAATTCTTCTCACAGCATGAGTTTTCCAGAGGCTGTGTGGAAATGAAAGGATGCAGCTTTCTTAATTATTCTGGATTGTTCCTCCCAGTTTAATGGAGTATTTTTGTGGGTTTTTTTTTTTTTGGGTTTTCTTTTTTTTTTTTTTGTGTTGTCAAGGACATCAATGCACAGTTCAAGTTTTGGGGGAGGGAGGATGGTGAGGAAAGTAATGAAAGATGTTTGTTCTCATCTTTTGAAGATAACATAGGCATCTACAAATGAAAGTTTATCAGAGCTAATGCACTGAAATAATTTTACATCGGCTAAAACATAAAGCTTTTCAACAGTGATATATTGGACATGTATTTTCTGAAAGAAAAACAGACCTACAATATCACCAAATCATTGCTAACACTTTTAAACATTATTTCTGTTTGCAGTATGTGACTGTGATTGAACATCCACTTGCAGATGTGCTGTTACATCCTCTCTTTCTGATTCTTCTGTCTACAGCAGGAAAATTCTGACAGCCAAAATAAACAAGGGTGTTTCTTTAAGCTAGCTACCCAATAAAAGAAAGAGGTTGTCAGGGAGAGAAATTCTTAATCCATTTCCCAGCCAGAAAAAAAAACCAACAACATTACCAGCAAAAATTATTTCCAGTCCAGCCAAGTACAAAGTTCCTCATTTAAGAAGCCAAGGACAACCAAAATCTTTCTCTTTCTCTTTCTCTCCTTTCCACTTCACTCTCTATCTTTTCCTTTTCTTTTCTCCCCCCCTGTCCTTTTACTGGGCAAAATAGTTGAAGTTCTGCTTCTTCTTTTTTTTTTTTTTTTTTTTTTTTTTTTTTTTTTTTTTTTTTTTTTTTTTTACTATGTCTAATGTATTAATCTTGAGAATTGTCAAGTATGTCTCTGCTTACTAAAATTAATAATTTTTTCAGGCGAATTTTTATCTTCTTTGAATATTTTTAAATTTATAACTATGAACCTAAACCCATTCCTACAAAAGCTGAAAGGAAAAGGATCCAGCCCGTAAAGGATAGTGCAGCAAGCAATATTGATTTCAGTTGAATCACACTCATTTTATAGAACAGTAATAGACAAAATCCAGCCCAGTGTCTGAACATTTTTTAAAAATTAAGCTAATTGAAAAAGCCAAATAAAGTTAGCAATCAACAATTATCCAGTTAAAGCAGGCAAGATCAAATAAATAAATAAGATTAAAGTTCTCGTGTCTATTATTAGCAGACTAGCAGAACGGAATTGAAAAATTCATCAGCCTCAGACAGAAGGTTGATAAGGTCTTCCTGCAGCTAGGCTGGAATTCAGCTATTGCCTTCCATCAACACAGTCATAGAAATAGAAGTTCCTTCTCATCCAAGTGTATCTGAATTTCTGCAGCTTAAAGAGGTTTGCATTTCCATGCTAATTGGACAGAAATCATTCTTGTCTTTGCCTTTCAATGACAGCATGGGTGACATTTGGAAGACTTTGGCCCTGGTGCAGTTTATAAGCAATTACAAGCTGTACTGCTGTGAAGCCCCAGCCACTGCAAAGATAACAATTAAGGAAGTGCAAGTTTCTAAAATATACACGGTTTTATATTCTACTTCCTGTAGCAGAGATGATGCAGAACTCATAACAGATGTTGAATATGCTCTTGAAATTACATGAAAGGGAAGAGACAATGATTTTTGACCTCAGTAATGGCTGAGAAAATGTCACTGCTTTCCCATTGATTTTTTTAAATCTATTCTTCTATTCTGTATATGCTTGTTACATGAATAGGTGCCACACTGTAACAATGACAGTGAGAAACATAGTGGGGACTACAGTGATGAGAATATGAAACATTCGTAAGGCAGTGCCTGGAATGAAAACATATTTACACAAGTTAAGCCTGTCAGTCTGTGTCAAAGGCTTACACAATTTATAAAAATCTTCTACAACCAACCTTCATCCAGTCTCAGATCAAGGACCATTAGAGTAAAGAGGAACTTTGCCATTTCTTTCTTAAAGCCTTGGACCAAGGTCGGAATGCTTGTAACACAGTTTCCATATAATCTATTTTCTTCTGACATAATAAACTCAGTATATGTTTTAATTTAGTCACAGTTAGGTGAGAATTAGGAGCTATTTATGGATAATGAATACTGTAGCATACAAGCTATTCATCCATAGCATATATCCTCTTTTTAGGGTAGGCACTATAACTAAAAGAATATTCTTGAAAACCATTTTACTTTTATCTTTTAGAAAAGCTTTGGAATGATGACAAAAGAAAGAGAGGTGATCATGAACATGAATTAATTCCTAATTAAGGGAAGGGAAGGGAAGGGAAGGGAAGGGAAGGGAAGGGAAGGGAAGGGAAGGGAAGGGAAGGGAAGGGAAG
>VZUI01044669.1:0-12372 GCA_013401135.1 Cettia cetti | reverse complement strand
TGGGATGAGCTCCTCTTTTATACAGAAAGTCAGAGGCCAGTTTGATTGGTAATACAAAAGGTAAACCTTTCTACCAACTTCATCCCAGAGGGACATCAGAAGAAGGTCTGTCCCATAAGAAAGAATGTAAACATTTCTATATTTACAAAACATTGTTCTTCTGTTTACCAGAAGAAGCCTGGGAAAGAACCCTTTTTTAACATCAACACATTCAGCTTGAAAACTCAGGACTACACCTACCTGAACAGGAGATCCCTCTGGAGTAGTCAGACCAAAGGAGTAATTCTTAAAATATTCTATCTGCTTTTCCTCTATTTTCCTCAATCTTCCCAGGTGAGGAAGGAGCCTACGACTATCCTCAGTAGGTTTCTTGTAATGGTTAAACTTTCAGGAGGGAAAAAGGATCATTGAGAAGCGGCTTTAATAGTGCGAATACATGTACAATTTGTGGAGGTAGAAGCAGTCAGAGTACCTGTATTTGTCAGTGTTTCCATCTCACACAGGAATTATTTATATAGACCAGAAGTTACCAATTAAAACTTGGGAACTGAGAAGATTTCATGGACAAGCCACAAGAACAGCTGACAGACTGGAAAGATGCTTGAGAATTTGAGAAGTTATTCACTGATTGTGAAATCTTAGCAAATATTTATGTGTTATTTAATAACCTCTCCTACATGCCTAGTGAGGTAACAGGAATTTGATAGAGTAGATGTCCCATGGTTGAAAATTAGTGTAAAACAGTTCAGACTAAAGAAATAAAAATACATAATTTTTCATTGACAAGAGTTATAATAATAGCCATTTAGCAAGGATTATAGAATTTTTTCCATTATTTATTTTAAAGGATATTATAATATACTTTCATTTAAAACATGTATTTATACCAAAGGAAATTAGGCCAATATAACTCTAAAGCCAGAACAGTTGTGTTAGAGCAGCTGATTGTGATTCAGCTCACAGGTTTGATACAGAGGCTCTTACTATCACCACGGGTTATATGCCATAAACAGCTGCACAAGTATTGCCGAGATCAATCTCATATTTTGAGAGTCCATTAGCTGCCCAGACCTTCAGAGCTATTCTCCAGCTGGAAGGCATAATAGCTAGCTTGGGAGTGAAATTCAGAGCATGCTACGGCTAATTTCTAAGGTGGAATTTCAATAAGAGGCAACAACCTGGGAGCAAGGATGCAATTACCCCATACCTTCAGGTGTCTGAGGTATTGTCCCTTTGCAGGCACTGACTATACACTGTGCTCCTGTCAGCTGCCTTGGGGGAAAATTTGTCACAGCTACCTTAATTATTCCACAGATAGCTTAGAAAACAAGACCTCTAACTGTCTGTGCTCTGAACTACACCAAATGTAGATGCCTACAGTAGGGGCATGAATGTCTTCCATTGTGGGTGGCTATAAGCACCAAGTGGAAAGAAAAAGGAATAAAGAGTTGTGTCATCAGAACACGTCAAAGGAACATGCTGGGGCACTGTGCCTAACTCACACTGGAAGTCAGCCATGAGGAGATACATAAAAGCATAAATGAAACTAAAATCCTAAACACTTTTAACTTACATAGGGATTCAAGCAAGAATGCACAGCTTGACTCTGTGGATTCCTGCAGTCCAACTACCTCACTTCTCTGGAAATCCCAAATTTAGGACTAGGACTGCAGTGTAGGTTCAGTGTAGCTTCATTTCTGGCCACAACTCATTTGTGCCTTGCTTACCCGTGGGCAGTTTAGAGCTCTTAGTATCTCTCAGAAGTCCAATACATGGATGTTCAATCAAACTTTAGTAATATAAAAATGACAGAAAGTAAGAACATTAGTGTATTTAAAACCTACTGAAGTACGATTATAAAAAAGGAAGTTAATAGATTTTTTTTGGTAGAAAACTGTAAAAGACAAAAAAAGTGAGGTTTTAATCTCAATCTTCTCTGATATAAAAAGAATTCTTAAGACCTAAACCAAAAAGAAAGAAAGAAAAAAAGTAAGACAGATAAAAAAACAGATTTTATTTTTCCATTGCATTTCTTCTTTCTCCCTTTAGGTATAGAATTTTGCCTTATTGTGGACTGTCATATATGTGTAACATTTACACCAGTAATAATTTCAAATCTTGGTCTGTAAATGAGAGCAAAAGCTGAGCAAAGGCATATGTTCTCCCCTTTCTGGCTGCAGTAATGGTCCTTGATGGGATGACACCATGAAATAGAGCCAGAGCATGCCTGTAGGCTTCATTCTTCATTAATACTCCTAGTACCTTCATGGACCTGAGTGGTGGGTGAACCAGAGCCATGCAAACTGACAAGCTTTGTAAAATTCTGAAGCGAGAAATTCACCATTTCTTGATATTTGGAGCACAAATGTTTGCATCTGTCTCATCGTCTAAAATCTCCTAAGTGTCAGTAGAACAATCCTGGGGAGAAATTAATCCCATCCTAAACTAAAGGTCTACAACAGACCAGATTAACTTGTAATTAAATTTGTCCATTATATTTTGTTGAGTGCAGAAAGTGGTCAACCCGAATGGCCTAGACAGGTGTCTGACGGTAGGTGTGGAGACTCCCACCTCCTGTTTATCCATTGATGTAGAAGCTGGTCTGATCTCCAGTGTAACAGTCACTTTAGTCAATGTATTCCTGCATTCATAATAATTTTTAATGCATTTTTTTAATTTCAAGGTGTAAATTAAGTCAAACATTTTAATGCAATCTGTCACAGAGAAATAGAACAAAATTGTTTTTCTATTTTAAATCTTTTTTTACATACATGAAGAAAGCCACATTTAATTTTGCTTTTGCCTTCACCAGGTTAAACATAACCAGTATTCTTGATACTTACCTGTCATGCTTTCTACATCTGTGCTCATCCCAAACAATATTTATTTTAGCAAAAATTTTTTTTGCTGTAGCTTCTAAGGATGACTGTAAGATTCCAGCTGAGACCTTATCACAGCAATGTAGACATCCGAGAAAATCTGCTTCAAATGTCATAGGCACAAATTTTCTGCATGGAAATTGCCTTTTTCCCTTTCTACACTCCCCCGTTCTTCAACAGCAATAAGGTTACTCCTCCTTGTTCTCTTTATAAATCAGGTCATTTTGCAGGTATTTTTTCAGTCAATACTCTATCCTGCTTATTCCTGCATGTATGTAACAACTTGCACTAGAAAAAAGCATTTTTTTCTGATCCCAACTAAAATCTGACAAGATTTCTTTGAATTTCATGATAATAATTACAATTTCCTTGCCTTTGTGGCCCTTCATAATGACCATACCTTCTGTTCACTTCTCTAGGTCATTCATAAAAATATTTTATAGTTTTATATCCTGCAGAAATGTTTTGGAGAGTGGAAACTGCTGAGCTATCAAATTACATGTGGAATTTTTATGTAAACAATGTTTTTCCAGATTTCTTCCTGGAAAGGCACCTGTTTGAAAACCTTACTGGAACTGCAATTTGACATGTGATGTTCTTCCTATATGCATACGACCTTTACCTTTTTTAGGAGGAAATGAAGCTACTTTGGCATGATTCATTCCAGAGACACAAAAGCTGGCGGTTATTCATTCCTCTGTTTACTCAGTGTGTTCACAGATTTCTTGCTTATTGGCTCCAATTTTTTTTAAGCAGTGGGAGTTTGGATATCTGCAATTTTCAAGAAGCTCCTTTATAAAGCAATGCACCATTTTTGCCTTTTGCTATTTTTTTATATCCATCTGTCATAGCTTCTCAGATGCAACCGAACTCTGAGCTTTTATTTATGAATCCTTTCAGTTCTATGAGAAAAAAAAAAGTCAGATGATGGCAGTTTGAAAACATCTGATTAAGTCAAGTATCAGTTTGTTCCTTTCTATACCAGGCTGAAATCTTGATCCTTCATGCCTGATATTAACTATGATAGCAAATGAGCTTTTTAGAGAGAGTGGAAAAAGTCATTAAGTGTTCAGAAATTTTCAGCATCGCATGCCAATCACTTTCAATCTCTACAGGAGCAGACTAATGAGATCCTGCTTGTGAAGTACTTGTAACTGGTTTCTGCTGGAATTAATTTTCTCCACAATTTTCCTTTTCTGTCTTTGCTTTTCTTACCCAAAGTTTAATTGTAATGCTGCATTTTTGCATCCATCCTCAGTAGTTTGACCTGGGGCCCTGTTTTCTTGCTGTTCACTTTGTGATTAAAATGACAACAAGATTATAGTTTCTCAGCTCAGTGCCCTTGATATTCTTGTAGTTTGCTCATCTCTTTAACACATTCTACTAATACAAGCCATTTAAAAGTTCTTTCCTTCTAATTCTCAGATTTCATTGAAGTCTGCCCCTCTAAAAGCTGTTGTTTTCATTCTGGCCTTTTTTGTGTACTCTGTTAGGGTCATGAAGTTACAATGCTATGTTAACCCATACCCAAGATATCTTTTAATCTGATGGCCTCAGAATTCTTTCCTCTTGGTTGAAATATATAGATTTAGATTGTATATTTTTTATGTGAATGTCCTACAGCTTTGTTACTAATGGGAAGAACTTGCAGGGCAGTCAGAGTCTAGCTATGTCCTTGTTTCTGTTTGTTACTAAAATTTCCAGTGATATTCACTCTTTTAAGGGTTTTAAAGGATCAAAATTACATTATCTACTCTGGTTTACACTTGCAGGAAATATTTCTGTGTGAGATTTTTCAGTGGCTGGGTCTGTATTTTGCAGCACTTTGCCACTTGGAGATCTTTTATTTTAATATCTTTTTTTTCCATTTAAGGGCCAGATATAGCTGAGAATTCAATCTTTTGAAATAACCATCCCTGTAACTCTCGTATCCTTTCACAATACACTTGTTTCTACACAATTCTTACATTTCTCCTGTGTTACCGTCTTGCCTCTAAATACTTGTTCAGCACAGTTTATCTGTGCTGTCTATCATACATGCCCAGGCGCCTGCACTTACTCGAATATTGAACTTAGAATAACAAAAGAGGTTTGATTTCTAAAATTAAAACTGTCAACTAAGCTGCCTATATAATATGAGGATTTAAAAACCTTTAGGAATAACTGACATATCCATGGGAATAGTGTAGTGACTGCAGCAACCTCAAAAATACTTCAAATATTCCCTGTTATAGAAATAATGAAAAATTATCAATATATAAAAAAGATAAAATTTCAGAAACCCCTATAGATTAATAATCTGTTTAGAATTTGATTTTTAAAAGCATTTAATTTTGATTTTTCTTTACCATATATCTCTTTGGTTATGTCATTCCATCTCTTTAGAGGTTTTGGAATTTGAATGAGACCATTTGATTTATTTCGCTCATGTTTCCTATAAGCCTGCATTTAAACATCTTATCCATGAAAGACAAATAAAAATAAATCATATCAAAGATGCAAAGGACTGAAGAAAATATAATGTTTTTCTATCCTGGAATTAGAGTACCACGGAATTATAATTTCAATCTTCATTAAAAGCAAACTATATTTTTTAATCCTCTGTGCCCTTAAAATCATGATCCAATGAGGCATTTAAACACCTGCTCTACTTCAAAGTATGCTCAAAATTGCTTTATTGGATTGGGTCCTAATTTGCTCAAAACCATAAATGGACCTTATCAAAAGTCAACAAACTTGTACTTTGTGACTTACTTTCAAGGTATTTCATTTGAAGCACAGGATCCAATTAATTCCAATAGAGCTGTTTTACAGATATTAAATTTACATATTAAGTACTAAATTGAGGCCAAATTGAAGACTTCTGATAGTCTAAAGGCTTTTGCTTCTATAGCTGTCTGCAGTGCAAAGCTATGATTCTGAAAGAATTTCTTGTTATTAGACAATTTTATAAATTATACAGATTCAATTCTTTTCACTTGAAATTTAGTTCATAAAGGTATGCATCTTTCTTAAACTGCTAACACATAGTCATGGAATGATTTTAAATATAGCTAATAAAATAAGTCAATGTAAATAAATGGTAGTATTTTTACACTGGACATACTGCATACTGAATTCCTCAGAATTAATTTTTGGAACACTTTAGCTGTATCTTGTTAAGATGAAGTTTGGTTCTGATTTACAGGATCACTGTGGAGTTCCTTATTAAACTGTCACTCAGAGAGTATGAGAGTGGAAAACCCATTACTGTGTTAATTAGATCTATGGTAGTTTTCAGGCTGGTGGTGACAGCTGCCTGCATGTAGCCAGCATATACATTATCCTAGTGGCAACACTACCTCTGCTGTAGTAGAAGACTTTTCACAGCCATGACAAAAGGGAAAAGGATTCTGCTTTTCCCCTTAGGGGGCAGTATCACAATCCAGGAAAAAGCTTCAAAAGCTAGATTTATTTTTTTGCAAAAACCTTTGTAATGACAAAACATGATTCAGATATGTTGCACTTTGTTCTCTTAAAATTTATTTCTTACTTAAATGTACTTGCCTTGCACAACAAACACAGTTACATTCAACTAGGTACAAATATTACCAAGAAAATATTATATTAATGAATACCAGGGGACTATATTGTTCAAATGAGTTTTGCTTCTTCCATGACTACAGGATTTCAGGAAATAATTCCATGATAAATTAGGTGGTTTTACTTCTCGGCTATCCCATGAAAGGTCAGGTAAAAACTACCCCTTTTAATATGTTTCAGCTGTTAATTACTTTCAGGTTCAGAAAATAGGGTGAAACAGAATATCCTAATGTGCCTTTGTGACATGGAGACCAGTCAAATTTTCAACAGTGTTTATGAAAGTAATGTCCCTGGCCTGTTAACCAGCCTTAGGCTGCAATGCAGCTGTTACAGGGATGGAAACAAAGGTACAATATTTGGAAGTTTACATGCTCTGGAGCAAACTCATGCAGGCACACACCTCTGGTAAAAGCAAACCCCTCCTCCATTGATAGGAACATGTTTGGAAAGGTTGGTGAACTCCTTTGAATTGTCCTGAATTTGCTCAAAACTGTTATCCATTAGTAGCTAATACTTCTCCTAAACCTTAAAACTCTACATTACTAATAAGCACTCACTTGTTCCATGGTCAGGATTCTAAGTCACATATGAAAAGCAGAACATTCTTTGTCAAGCCAGTACAGAACTTCTTCAAGGGTAGTCAAAACCAGATACAGTGAGCCAAGTCAGACCTACCAAAAGCAATAGCATCACCAGCTGAACCCATGAGGTTTTTCCTTTCTTCTACTTTGAAAAGGAAAGCACTCTCTCTTTTTCCTCTAATAGTGTGCTGGGAGATGCTGCTCAGCACTGTGGTGAACAGATATGATACACAAACTGAATCATTCATTGAGTATTCCTGGGATGACACTTATAGCTGTACTTGGGGAGCATGCTTAGTAACTATTCCCACAGACACTGCTGTTTCTGTGCATTAAAAAATAAACCAGTCCAAACAAGGATATGCTGTGAATCTATTGAAGTCAGTGAACAGTCTCTCCCTGCCCTTTGTGCCAGGGTCTCATGCTGTGCCTTGCTGAGAAAAATGACCTAATGAATTTTTCCCCATCTCTGACTTTGATGACTCCCTGATGTTATCTTCACCAGGTTTCCACTTGAGTCTTATTTTCTTCTACATAAATTATCTCTGTATTTTCTGTCATATTTGTCAAATTTACAATTTAATACTGAAAATTATGTAGAACTTTTGATATTTAAGGGATCATGGACTGCTCAAAAGACATAAACCAAGTCTGCCAGTCAGAATACAGGCCTCAACTAGTGTGGAATCAAAACTTTTCCTGTGCATATAAATTTCCCCTTCCCAAAGTCTTAGAGAGCAGGTGGATGAGACTTTACTGTCATAAAGTTCTGTTGATTAAAACAAGAAGCAATAATTGGGACAGGAAAAATCTCTGTTCTTCAATTTTTGGTCTGAGCTCATGAACTTGTTTTCAGTCAAAGGGTGGAGTCCTAAGTCACTTGTCTGGAAAAATGAAGCCATGGTCCTTTAGTAAATGGGGTATTTCAGCCAGAATATTTACAAGACTGAAATATTAGCTATGTTTGTCTGGAAGCTTTGTGATCACTGAAGGGGATGTATGACTGAGCTAGTAAATTCAAAGCAAGGACAAGAGAGTAATTAAAAAGGTACATGAAGATTAACTGCCCAGTGTTCATAGTACAACCCTCACACAGTGGAAGAATATAATGGTAAGTTAAGTTTTCTTCAATCTGAATCAATGAGTCTTTGCTCACAGAACATACATGCCATTTTCCTTTCATCATAACCTCCTTTGGAGATCTCTACTGATCACAGGTTTAAAAAAGTGGTAGTAATCCACATTAGGAAAAGGAGATCAGAAACTTCCTTTCCTTTTGCCAAAAAGGACAGTTTACATTAGAGTTTTTCTTCATTTACCTTTTTGATGGTATGTACAAGACCTTCCAGACAGAGAGGGAAGAAGAATAACACTTTATATTTGTCCCCAGTAAAGCAAGGATGCGAAGAAACTGGATTTTCCTAAGAAGATGTAAAAAATCAAGAGCCACTATGAACATTCCAGGTTTTCTGCTGATTTTATCAAATTTATTTTTAAGTCTGATATAAAAGAGATATAAAACATGAAATCATGATAATTTTCTTTGACTGTGTTCTCAGAAGTAGTGTCGGTCCCCCCAAAAAAGTTTGTATTTTTTTATCACCTTCATATCTCAAAAACTTGTTTGGAAAACAGGTTCTCAGAAGTAGCAATGTGATTTCATGTGGGGTGAAAACCAGTATGAGTATCTAGTACATGAGCTCAGTTTGGCAATTATGGCTCTATACCAGGGTTGCTCAGTGGAAAAAATAAAAGGTCATAACATTTTTGATTTTGAAATGGAGAAGAATTCATGCTTTAGAAGTCTGTCGACTTCTCTTCTTGTTTACACCTCAACAAAAAACTGAAAAATTCATTGTCAAATGAAGATTATTACACCCACAGTTATACACTTCAGTATGAAGACTGTTGAATGGGTGTGTAAAGGCAATGTGATTGAAATTATGAAAGGTTTCTAAAAATATCATAATCCAGGAATCCATTCACTGCAGAATTCAACTCTGATGAAACTGGCAAGATGCATTGGCTGAAGTTATCATGAATCACAACATATGCAACAGCACTGAATTTACTAGTTTCTCTCATGGTTATTCCAGTAATATACACATATATTCCAGTAATGACTCTGTTTCTTCTTTTTTTTTTTTTTTATACAACAGTGATTATTTTGTTTCTGAAAAGAACCCGGCAGAAGAAATGGAGGGGGAAATACCTGTATAGCATTTTCAAAAGAAAATGTCAAATTTTTTTTTTTTTTAACAACTTGGATTTGCCTTTTTAAGTTAAGTGGTCTCTTGCCACCAGAAATTTAGATATTGCAGTATAATGCAGCAACACAAAACACCAGTTTCTCATCCCAATAAGTTTGTTTCTGTGAGAGGCTAGAGGAGCATTAGATTTGTGACAACCCTGCTGTAAGGAAATATTTGGTATCCTAGCTGTGATAATTACTATCAGCTGCAGCTTGCTGGGTTTCCTCTTATTATTGTTATCACCTGGCACAGAATTATAATGCAGGTTTACCCAGTTATTTAGCCATCTGTGAAGTATCTTGACTCTGTAAGTCTTGGTAATAAATAAAAGATCTTATTACTTTTGAGGAATATGAGTTCATGGTATTGTCTGCAATTCAGTTAAATAAAAATGAAGTCAGCTGGGAAATTGCTAGTTGGACTAATTGCACATCATAGCCTAGAAAAATATGGGGATTATAGATTAAACAAAATCCTTCAATAAAGCTTCCTAATGCTAGACAGTTTTTGGATTCCCTTTCTTTGCAACAAGCTATGTAAAAAATTGAATATCTCACATAATTATCTTCCTTTAATTATTCAAATTTCAAATAGAACATTTTTCATTTCTTGTCTTCATTTCCTGACAGAGACCAGAAAAAATAAATTAATTTCATTAAGAGACATTAGAGGTACAATATAGAATACTAAATCTGGTCAATAATACACTGACTTATTGAATCATCTTGTAGTAAATTAAAAATTATTTCAGCAGCCCACAGGCTAAAGTATTAAAACCAACATCAAACCCCTTTCTCTTTCACATGTAAGAATTAAAGAAACCAAAGGGCTGGAGTCTATACACAGAGTCCTCTGCTCATTTATTTCCAGGGATGCCACCCACAACTTTAGGCTTTCTGTTTACCATTGATACACAAAAAATTGCCAAGACTTTTATTCCTATATCAGCAGAACATTCTAAGCTCATTTCTGTACCCCAGCCTAAATTTCTACAGGAGCAATTTTCTGAGTAATGTACTAGAAAGATCAAAATGTTTAGAAACCAGTGCCTACACCAGTATGAAGAAAGTTGAAAATGAGGTTATGTTGCGTATAGCCAGTATATTTTTTGTCATGTCTGATAGGTTCTAGATCAGATTAAAGAAAAAAAAACAACAAAACAAACCAACAAAAAACCCCAAACAAAACCAAAACTTCTTTTTATAAAAAACTATGCATGCTCTTTTAAAAAAAGAAGTCCCACAATAAAACACTTACGAGCACAGAAAGAAATCATAGAGCCTTGTTAATAGTTTAATATGTTACTAAAACTTATGAGACAAAGTTATTTTATCAAGGGATAAAATAATTCCCATTTTCCACATCTTTGCTTGAATGAATGGGAGTGCTCATAAATTTTGCTTCTTGTTTGAACTGAAAATATATGAATATATACACATCTGTAGATACATATATATACAAATATACAAATTAAATTCCCTCTAGGCAATGTATGGTCTCAAGGACACTGAAGCTTATTTCAAAAAGGAACAGGACAATCTGTGTCTGTGGTGGATTTGATGAGCGGAAGTGGATTTAACAGTGTGAAGGAAACGTTAGCTTAATCTTTATTAGAAGTGTTTGCAAAGCAAGTAATATCCAAGTGGGAACAAACTAGAATAGATTATGCGGGAAGTGATAAGTCTGTATTTTTGGACATCTTACAAGCAAGCTGGAAAATACCAGGAAAATACAGTTTATCTTACATTAGGGGAAGAAAGCAGATCAAACAATCTCTCTTCAGACCCCCAGATAGACAAAGCAGAGTTGTGTACATCCTCCTGGAGGGCAAAGTTTGAAACTTCAGAAACTTAAGTGTGCATCCACATAATTGTTCTAATTTGGCTCAGGAAATGCTTTCCAAGTGAATTTTGCAATGGCCCTCTCACTACACCTTGGTTTGCATAGCAGAGGGGTGTCAGGAGGCATGAACTCTGTTCCCTTTAGGCAATACTAAAGTGAAAGTTGCAATCTGGGATCACACTTAATATATTGTAGCTGCTAATTAGCAATCATGTCATGGGGTCATACTAAATTGGTCTTGAGGAAAATGACTGCAGTGCAGACAAAGTTTTTTATACAATCTGTGTTTCTATACAGAGCCTCTCCTGTTAGAACATTCTTCTTGCTAGTGTAGACATGATTTGAGGCTTTACTGGTTACACTAAACTTAGATCCTGAAGCAGCCAGGATCTGTTGAACTTCTGAATCCTGTATCACAGATATAATGAAAATCAAACAGAGGAAAATAAATGGAGAGGCAGAAATTATAATAAGCACCTTTTAGTCCCCTTTAACAGCAGAAAAAATTACTAAACAATATTTATACTGTATTAGAAAATCTCTATGCATCTCTATTTCTAGATATGAAAAAAAATCCATAACACTGAGATTCAGTTATTTGAAGGCAAATCAATGTACACCAGGAATCTGCCTAGGCATCACTGTTCTTCATCTTTCCTGACAGTACTTTCCAAAAGAGATTGCAAATGAAGTAAAAGTCTTTATGCTAAAATGTCATGGCTTTTCTGCTTTTTCACAATTCATAGCTGACCTATTCTTTATCTTAGAAAGACACTATCTTTTGAAAATACTAAGTCACCAACAGAATATAAATTAGTAGATCACCTCACAATACAATGGTCTCTCTCCTCTTGTGGTCCCTCATGCTTCTGGCTGTCATCCAGCAACCAACATGCAGCTGCAAAAATCGGGAAAAAATTGTGAAGATCTGGAGGGTACGCTTCTGATTTCTCTAGTATTAGAAACTGAAAGGGGAAGTTCCTCACTAAAACTTGAGGAGATGCTGAGTAACGCAGTCGTCACCAATATGGTTATCATGCATTCTCCTTTATTATTCATAAGATGGCTGTTTTTATACAGTTTTACATAGTTTACAATATAAAGCATTCCCTCATTGGTGTTTGGCACTCAGGAATGTAACTAAACATTATTTACCTTCCACACTTAAGGTGGCTAAAGTGCTCAACCCAGCAGCAATCCCAAACACCTGTTAATTAACTTACTATCTCTTTGGCA
>VZUI01044668.1:0-63741 GCA_013401135.1 Cettia cetti | reverse complement strand
CACCCATAAGCACCCAGCAATTAGTTCCCTTGGCAACCCAATGGTGAAAAATTCCACAAACAAAAAAAAAAAAAAAAAAACCAAATTCAACCCCCAACATATGTATAGTAAGTAAGAGTTTTCATGGTAGCCTTTCCATGGGTGCCTATTTATCTGCACCATGTACAATTCAAGATGCAACTTGCAGGTGGATCAGTTGCTTTTGACGTGCACAGTGATGCAAATTCACAATATCACTAAGAAATGAAATTGGACTGTATAACTTCTTAAAGCTGAATTTCCAGAAGCCATACTCATTTGCACTTTTGAGGCAGGACTCCTAAGTCATCTGTCCTTTTGCAAAGTCTGGTTTTGTTTGACAAGTATGTTTCAATAGTTTTTGAGGGGTTGGCTGTAAAGAACTTGAGCTCCAAGTAGATTTTTAGACTTGGCAGGTAGCTGCTGGGCTTTGTTACCTGCTGGAGATGGCTATCCCTGAGCTGTAATGAAGTGCAAGGCTTGATAATTTAGCTCAAACTATCTTCTGTTCCACCTTCTCTGAGTGTCCTGGCCTTTGCACTGAGACAGTTGAGGTACTCTATTTTTGATTGGGTTGGGTTTTGTTTGTTGTTGTTTTTTTGTTGTTTTGGGGTTTTTTTGTTGGTGGGTTTGGGGAGGGGGTTTTGCTTTTTGGTGATTTTTTTGTGGTTTTCTTTTGGTGGTATTCTTTTGTGTGGTTTGTTTTTATATTATTATTATTATTGGTTGGGAGGGGTGGTTTGGGGTTTTGTTTTTGTTAGTTTGGTTTTTTCTGTTCTGAGTCACTTCTGAGGGTAGTAGCTTCCAGTGGAGGAAGAGAGTAAGTGGGGGGAGGTGAGGCAATGCCTGTGTGTCACCTGGCATGTCTTCTCTCAGGTCTGCATTCTGCAGCCTAAGAGCAGCATAATTTGAAGGGATTTTGATGCATCTGTCCAGATTTTGACAATAGAAGGAAGCTTCTAGAACCACCTTGTATGCTCTTCCTTGTCCTCGAAGATGAACTCCGTGTAATTTTTGCTGTGCAAATGAAAAATTATCAAAAGAAGTAAAAAAATAGCTAAATGGCACTTATAAGAAAGCTAATTTGCATTTAATCTGAGGCTTTCTAGTCTGTTCATGACAAAGCAACTAACTTGTATTTGAAAAGCAAACTGTTCTTTGGACTCTTTATCTGTGTTGAAGTGTAATGTCTTTACATCTAGAGTCTTCTCATTAAGGTCTGCAGTCAGACTACCTGGCTTGCTGAAAGAAGAATGTGAGCTTGGGCTTTCTGTCTCAAGTCAGCTTTCTTCATTTAGTGAGTAAACTTGTCTGGTTTTATTTCATTTTAGCCAGACGTGCTGTTAGTCCCACACTAGTCCTGTGTGTGAACTCTATTTAGAGGCTACCCTATCAAGTGTATCTTTGCTGGTGAGATCCTGCCCTTTAATACTGAAATTCGATGCTCTTGCACTGGCTGCACTGTAGTTTCAGAACAGTTTGCATCTGCAGTTTAGCACAGTGGCACTTTGTTGACAATTGTACTCTGTTCACAGGGAACCATTCTTTCTGCTTGCTGGAAGAACTGCTGCTGTGGATGTTTGTAAAGGTTTTAGGTTTTTTGTAGGCTTTTATGTCAGAAGGAGAATATGAATTAGGTAACAGCTAGAAAAAGGAAGAACTCAAAGTATTTCAAGCTATGTCTTGTAGCATTCTGTAATCTAATTATACTGAAAGTCCCCACAGAATAAAGAGGAAGCTCAGTCCAGAGTCCTGGTGGAACTATTTGGCATTAGTAAATCATTTATAAAGTTTTAAATGAAAGAAAACAGTGACTAAACGTCACAGAACTTGCGACTTACTGTGAAAAGAACTTCCTGTTTTCAAATCTAAGGACAATGAGTTTATCCAGGTAAGGTCAAATTACAGAAACTTAGTATAACTTCTCCAGAAACCTGTGAAAACTGGAAGTGTCTCATTAGAACTTTGTTTTTATCATTTTAATGTTTATTCTATGCTTTTTCCTCTGTGATTACTTTGAATTTGGTATTTAAGTGTTGTCTTGGATTGAGAGAGGAAGTTTCAAACTGATTTTTCATTATGGATCAGTATAAGCCAGGTTTCTAAACAGTTGAAGTGAATTTTGAAGTATTTTTTTCAAAACTAGATTTTATGCATTCCATTAATAAATGGAGAATTATTTGATTTTTTTTTTTAAAAAACAAAATTCCAAATGAAAATTTGTCTTGAAAATGCTTTCTATTTTTTCTTTTTCCTGAGGTATTACCATTTAACACTTTTCCAAACAAAATACTCCTGCAGAAACTGTACTATTTGTCTTCATGAGTTGAGTTACTTTTCCCATTACTTTCATAAACACCAGTAGGTGAAAGCTGGGAGCAGCTAGTATAAAAGTATAGTATAAAAATCTGTATTGTAGCAGAGAGCTTAAAAGTTGTAGGTGTGCTGAGATTTCTGTACCCTCTCAGATACGATATGACTTGGGTTATAATTTGTTAAATATCTAAAACATAATCCCCAGCATTTCAGCAAGGGCAGGTTAACTTTTGCGCTATTTTTTGAGAAATTATTCAACCACGTGGCTCTGATGTACTGATGCTGGAATTCTTAGAAGTTAAAGAACAAATGAAACTCTTGGAATAGTGAAACACTTTCAAGTTGGTCTGAATTCCTGCTCTTACCTAAAACATGGTCTAAAAAATTTCCCCTGCTTATGTGGCTCAGTTGAGGATATTAGTTGAGGATAAACAAAGCATTGCCTTTTTGCCATGTCCATGGCCGCAGCAAGCAGATTACAGGGAAATCTCCTCAGGAACTTGTCACATCTTTATTTATACTTTGCTGCTGGATAACCCTAGAGGTTCTCACGTTTGCACTCCTCACATTAATTACACATTCATTGGCTTTGCTAATCACTTCTGTTGCCTTGTCCTTGGTCTGTAGGTTTGGAATTTCTCCTGTGTATTTATTAAACACTGTGATTTGTGAACAGTTGTGAGCAAATGTTAGTTGTTTTAAAATTACTTGAAAGGTTTTAATTGTTCTGTCTTTATTTTTACTGTCAATTTTTAAAAAGTGTAATCAGGTAGACTTCAAGGAGGCTAATTTTTTTTGTCTTTTAAATGACTGTATTTTTAAAAGTTCTTTGACATTTGATGTTATCATTGAGGATATTTAACTTCCTTAGGATTTATTTGTCAGTCTGATGCATGACAGTGGTGGGTGACATTTTTATCTGTTTCTTAAAATGCTGCAGTGTGAACTATTCTGTCTGCAGATTTTCTTGGAATGTCAAGAGAAAGCAGAAACACTGAACAGTTCTTTTCACATTTAGTCCAGATTAATGCTGGTAGAACTGTTTCACTGAACATCTGAGTGCATTCTTTGTCAAGAAAACAATTAATAGTATGATCCTTTGATTAGAAGAACTTGAATTTGGGTTTTGTGTGCTTTCTTTGCAGACTCTTGGAGACAGATAGCAAATCCTTACGATCAGTAAATGGGTCAAGAAGAAATAGTGGATCTTCTCTTGTATCTAGTTCATCAGCTTCTAGCAATCTCAGCCATCTTGAAGAAGACTCATGGATCCTGTGGGGGAGGATTGTGAATGAATGGGAAGATGTACGGAAAAAGAAAGAAAAGCAAGTTAAGGTAGTTGGAAACTGTCTTTTGGATATATTTTTAATGTGATATAAGTGATACTGTTTTATCTTTGTGATGGGCTTATTCTTTTTAAAAAAATATGTAATACAAACTTCCAGTTGAATTTTTCCATCCCTAAGCCTTAGTGCTTCCTTTCTAACCTTCCTATGTGCTGTCACCCAGCAAATGTCTCCTGCTGAAAACCAGATGCACTTACTGTATCTTGAATACTAAAGCTTTCAGTTTACTTCTGAAGAGAGATTTCCATGAGTACAGGGATGATTAGCTTCATGTTTCCAAAAATGGAATTACTGAAAGTCATCTTAAGGGCATCTGATAGCTTGATGCTATGATTATGTATATGTATGCTGTGTTGCTATATACTGAGCAGCTCTCTTTTTAAAGCATTCTTAATATGAGAGCTGATAATTCTACACAAAGGCTACAATCAGGTTAGGTTTTTGTGCTTGCCAAGTATGTTGACCCCAGAGATGACCTTAGGCAGAACACAGTTTCTAAATTCTGGATGGACTGGGCGAACTTTGACCAGTGTGTCCAGTCTGGGTTAGTTGTGGTCATGTACAGATGTGGAGTTCAACTACACTTTAAATTCAAGCTAAAAAGCATTTAGTGCATTTGAACATATCCATGTTTCAGTGGCAGCAAGCACAACAGCATGGGATTTTTTTTGTTAGTAGGCAAGTCTGTTCTGCTTTGGTTCTTTATTGGCTGTAGTCTGTAGTTTTATGTGCAGAATACAAATGTGTCAGGGTCTTTTGAACAGTTTGAAATGTGTGTCTATGAATAGGTTGTGGGAAGGCAGAACAATAGGCTGAAGTAAAGTATCTTTTATACGAAGCGGTTGTGAGGAGAGAACATGACTTGAGAGAGGAAACAAGGGAAGAAAGTGAACCAAAGATTTCCTGCTTGTATAGGGAAAGCAGTTTCTGGAAAGGTGTTCCAAAAGGCCATGAAAAGAAGGCCACAGGAGCCTGGCAAGAGAAAGAAAAAGTGAGATGGTAATAAGAAGATATGGTTAGTTAGAACTTGTTTGAACATTTTCAAGTGTCACAAGTATCACTTGTTTTTACAACTGGCTGAGTACAATTTGAGGAGTATTTGACTAACTTTAGGGGAATATTTAATTATATTGCTGACCAACGTTATATTGAAAACTAGCCAAGTTTTCCTTTGCTGTTAAATAATTCTCAGTATTTTTTTGTCGAAAGTCAACCTTAACTGTGAGTCTGCACTTACGATGGAATCTCGGAACATCCACACCTATTCCCTGATCGTGCCAGTAGGTACCTAGATAGCTGCATAGGTGTCTTTTTGGCTGTAAAAGCCGGTCTTAGGTTATTAGAAATCTGATAAGTTTTTTGGTTTTAGATGTAAGTGTCTATACCTTCCTCCAAAAATGATGTGTTCCATACTTTACATCTCTCAGTCCACTTCAGAACTTGCTTCTTGTTTATGGAGCACTTCTGAAGGATGGTTTAAGTCCTGCTGTTCATTTGACATGACATGCCTAGTAGGTGTGTTTTCCTTTTAGGAAAGTTGGAGAGGTTAACTCTATTATTCTGTCCAGCAGGTACATTAACGAGGCATTAGCAAGAAGTTTCTTGCTTTATTAGTAGTCCTTGAGGCTTTAGGTGGCTGATGTACAATCCAGTTGTGTTGTTGACAAAGGATAGGTAGAGACAGTTGTGTAAAGCTGATGTGTTAGAGTTCTGGTCTTGGAGTTGGGAATCTTTTAGGAAAAGCACCTTGGTTTTGTGTTGTAGACAGGAGAAATAGTGGGAGTGGCATTACTGTGGTGGTTCTGAAGATGGATTGAGAGCTTAGGGATGTTAGATAATGGAGGTCAGTGATGGAAAACTCCTACTGCAGAGGTCAAGCTTAAAAAAACCCCAGAATTTGACAGCAAGAGTTTCTTTGAAAGTTATCAGTGTTGCATTAATTAGTTGTAATATTGGAGAAGTAGGAGAAATATGTGGAACAAACAGGAAGAAGAGGAAGCTTTGCAGAATAGGAGATTACTCTGGCTTCAGAGTAAATAATAATGAAAGAAATTAGCCTTTAGGAGACAGAATACTTGATAACAGTTCTTAAGGTACAAAAAGTTCTTAAGGTACAAAAAGGAAATAGTCTTGAAGAGACAGTCTTTTAGGTTAGACTAGTTATAGTTGCAGAACGTGCCACCAAGACAGTCTGTTAAATTCCTGAATGTTTCTTTCTCAGTTTTCAGATCAAGCAACAAGGCTACTTGTCCTTGTGATTTCTTAAGGGACAAATAACAGGTTATTAGGTGTACTCATCTGGGCGTGTTTGAATCCTATAATACCTAGCAGATTTTTTTCAAAAGATGAAGGAAATTTAGTTAATTTAGTAGGTGTAAATGTCATGTTTTCACGGTCCAGTGTCTGAAACTGCATTTAAATACTTTCTTAGAAGATAACTTGGAAATACTGGCACACCAGAGAAATTAGACACAACTTGTCAGGCTTGTTAAATGATAGTTGTACTGTGCAAATTTTTGTTGCAGTTGACTGTGCTACAGTTAGTTCTACTTTTTGTCATTTACCTATTTTGGAAATAATTTCTAGTTGGTGATTTCTTAGATCTCAATTACTATAAATATTACTAAGAGTGTTATCTTCAGTAATCTTTCATGAAATATAAACATAATTGTATTAAATTCTGTTTAATAGAAGTTCTGGCATGTGTGTATTCAGTTTTTCACATAGCTTGGACAAGGGACTACTTTCAGTAGCTCATTTAGCCACCAAAAATGATTCAGAGACTGCTTACTTTTGTTGGCTTAATAATACCACTAAATTTGACATTATAAACTGTATGAGTAGTTTATGCCATAATGTAATTTTTTTTCTGAAATAGTAAGTAACTTGATTTGAATTTGTTTTTTCTCTAGGTTTATTTTTGTCATATTTTCAGGAAATATAAATTGTATTTTTCTGCCTTAGGAACTGGTTCGAAAAGGGATACCTCATCACTTCCGAGCAATTGTTTGGCAACTTTTATGCAGTGCTCAAAGCATGCCAATTAAGGATCAGTATTCAGAGCTTTTAAAAATGACATCTCCTTGTGAAAAATTAATAAGAAGGGACATTGCTAGAACATACCCTGAACATGATTTTTTCAAAGAAAAAGACAGCCTTGGGCAGGAGGTCTTGTTCAACGTCATGAAGGTGAGTTGGTATTTCAGCCCTTGAAAATATATTAGCAAGAACATGCACCAGCTTGAATTGCCTTGCATATAGATAACTTGCACCAGTTTCATGTGTTGTAAGGTTTTTTTTAAACCAAAGACATTGGAATGGTTTAACAAATCCCATTTTGGTTTCAATGGCATTCCTGTAAGTTTTTTATATCTCACAAAGTAATACCAAGTTGGCAGTGAAACAAAATCACATAGTGACTGCTCTTAGTGTAATGAAATGAAGTGTGCCATGAATCAAAGTAAACAGCATTGCCTAAGACAAGAACATTGGCAGTCAGAACTAGTATTCAGTGTGCAGGTGTTTCTGAAGTGCATGTGGCAGAAGCAAATGGCAGGTACAAGCTAATGTGCAGTTGTTCCAGTGCCCAAACACAAAATGAAAATGCCAATGTAGCATTGTTTGCATTACTTAGTCTTCACTAGAGGTTAAACTTTGAAGGTTAGACTTTTCCACAGAACGTAGTTTCAACAGAAAAGTTGACAGGTTTCCAAATTATAGTGATTTCCATAATTCTAAAACAAAGATGCCACCTGCATGGAGAGCACCACATTTCAGCCATCTGTAAATAAAACTGCAACACATTTTTTCTGAAGACAGCTTGTTTCACTGTCTGGTCTGTCTCCTATAAAAGTAGTACTTTGTGAGATTTGTATGCCAGTGGTCTGTCTTATCTTTTGGCAAATTCCTGTAGATGAAAACTGCCTGTATTTTTGGTAGGTATGCCTTGGTTTTAGCTTTGTAGGTGCTCAGAAAGCAGAGCGTGTAGCAGCAGGTAGAAACTAGAATGTCTGACTAAAACTTCTGGATGGGATGTCTGCCCTTGTTGGATTTGGGGAGAGGAAGAATAAGTTATTTACAAGGTAGCAGGATGAGCTATGATTACTTTTTATTGATAATGAGGTTTTAATTGTTGAGAGTTTTAACTTTATTTTCCAGGCTTACTCTTTGGTGGATCGTGAGGTTGGATACTGTCAAGGAAGTGCTTTTATAGTTGGATTACTGCTTATGCAGGTAAAAATATTTAAAAATATTGAACCTTTAAAATTCATTCTAGAATGCATAATATACTGTGGTGGTTTATTGGGAATTTTTGCAATGATTTTCCTTCATAATTTTGTTACAATGGAGTTGTCAAGGGCAGCTGTTTAGTCTGGAAATTAAATGAGTTTTACTTTGTGTCATTCTATTTGCCAAGATACTGTATTGGAGTGGGAGAATATATTTGTTTATTTGAGCTAAGGTAGGATTGCACCCTTGCAAGCTATCTTGGTGAGTGATATTTCAAAAATAAATTAACTTCTCATTTCTCTTCTATTACATGGAATCTCCTCAGAGTTCAAATGGAACTGTACAGTTGATTAGATTATCTTAAAGCTGCCTTTGTATTATTGGTTTTTGGTTTATGGCAAAGTCGGGTATATAATAAGAAACTTACCTCCATTTCAGTTTAGAAATTATTTGCTAGAATTTAATATATACAGAAGTTCATTGAAGTAATTGGCTGTAAATCCCTTAAACAAAAAAAAAAAACAAACCTCAAAACAAACCAACAACCAAAAAAAAACCCAACTCTGCTGTGTGCACATGCATACACACACACAAAAAACCCCAACCCTAAATCCTCCCAGGCTTTTACTCTGATACATCGTTATATTTGTCCAGAGTTTTTACTGTGCTTTTTTATTTTTGATATAGATGCCAGAAGAAGAGGCATTCTGTGTGTTTGTTAAATTAATGCAAGATTACAGACTACGAGAACTCTTTAAACCAAGCATGGCTGAACTGGGCCTTTGTATGTACCAGTTTGAATGCATGATACAGGTACATACAAAATCTCTCAAACTTGCTCTTCAGTAACTATAAATAAGGAACTTGGGAGTTACAGCTCAAGAGCAGGCATGTCTGTTGGCTAACAGACTGTACTCTTGACAACAGAACTTCAGAAGTAAATGCATGTGGCTCTGTGAGCAATCTTTTTTTAACCTTTGGCAGACAGTGACTGGTTTTAAACACCAAAGCATTTGAGGATTTGTACTGCTGCAGTTTAAGCATATGAATGTTTAATTCTGCTTGGATTGAAGAATCTGAAAGTCAAAGTCTTGATAGTCAATTTATAGTATCTTAAAGGATGAAAATTGGTAGATACCCTCATATGTAGAATTGAAATTGTTTTCACATTTGGAATGCAGGTGCTCCTGGACAGGCTGATGGAGAAAAATAAGTTTTGTGATCCAGTTGCTAACATGATCAGGGTGAGATATCACATAGCCTTAGATGTTGTCAGCTCTTTTTAGTAGCCCAATCTAGATATTAGTCAGGGATTTACAAGCTTGATTTCCCTGTAGGATCAGGAGGTGTTTTTGTTATCTGCTTTGCAGGGTAGACATTCTATAGGACATTCTGTATTGGGACTTCAGTTGCATGGTTCTTGATAATGATGAGTCATATCTTTCCTAGTCCCATTGCTAGTACAGACAGCTGCTCTCTGTACTAAGTATCAGTTATTTTCTTGTTTTCAAAATTTATCAAAAAACATGTCTGCACTACAAGCAGAAGTTTAACATACTTGTGAATTTTATTCCTCTTCTTTTCCAGGAACATCTTCCAGAGCTTTATGTGCACTTTCAGTCTCAGAGTTTTCACACTTCTATGTATGCATCATCATGGTTTTTAACTATATTCCTTACAACTTTTCCACTACCAATTGCAACAAGAATATTTGATATCTTTATGTCTGAGGTAACTACTAAATAGTAGTCATATGTTATATTTCAAGAGTAGCTGTTGAAAACAGTTATTTAGATAGTGGTATAAATCCCATCATGATGGACAAATCTCATAGTCTTGCTTATTTCTTATGCTGATCAGATTATTTTAAGGAAAGGTGTCTGTGTGTGCCGTTTGTCAAAGAAGAGCAGCTAAGTCACTGCATGTTGATATTGTGTGTAGCTTTGTGCTCTAAGCCTGTTGAACTGTTCCCTAATCTTTCTGGATGCAGCAGGGACATCCATTCCTCAGTATTATGGTGAGTTTGCAGTGGAAACCAATGCTGCTTTCAGTCCAAAGTTAAAGTTCATTGAGGATATGCAAGCCAAGAAGAGGGAGTGTTAGTTCCTTTTATTGTCCAGATGATGATGGATGCCAAAGAAATTTAGGGACTTGTTCAGTGTCATTATCACAAAGACACCTATGCTATGTCTAGGATTAGAGCTTTGAATAATTGTAATTAGTAACAAATCATAGCTTATGTTTGCTCTGCAGTCAGCTTTTAGAAAGCAGTAAGTCAAAGGTGGATCCTTTCAGCTGGCCCTCAGAAAGTCCAAGATGGGGTATATAGTGAGACATTCCTTTTTTTCCCCCCCGGTAGTTTAACTGTATTGTACTGTGTCTGAAATTCAAATAGCTTTTTTTGAGAAGTACTGGAGATTTTTCTATTAGATATACCTAAAATGGTTAATAGGGGTGACCTAGAGAATTCCTGTCACTTGAGATTTTGCCTCATCACTAACTTCTCTGAGGGAGATGTCTGGCATCAGGGCAAACAGCCAGACTGCTTGTCCTTGAAACAAAAAAAGAAACATAGAAACAATTTGTTGAGAGATTTTTTCAGTAGCCCTTTTACTTGTGCTTGCTTGGGTGAGATTTCCAATGTTAGTAACCAGTAGAAAAACTCTGTACTGTTGACAATGCCATGAATAATTGTTGGACATTTTTTCTTTTCAGGGATTAGAGATAGTATTTCGAGTAGGTTTAGCATTACTTCAGATGAACCAAGCAGAATTATTGCAACTTGACATGGAAGGAATGTTACAGGTAAGCTGTGGCTATAATAATTTTAAGAGATAACTGAAGTGTGTAGTGTGTGTATATTTTCTTGCAGCTGTTAATTATATGTAACCTTCTGCTCTGATTGCTTTTAGCACTTTCAAAAGGTCATTCCACATCAGTTTGACAGTGGTCCAGACAAATTAATCCAAGCATCTTATCAAGTCAAATACAATGCAAAAAAGATGAAAAAGTAGGTATTACATTTTAAGAAAATAAATTATACTGTTGCTGAGTTACTGTTTGTTTGCCCTCAAGAATTGTTATTCTGTGTTTCATTTTGAATTTTCCATCTTTACATTTCTTTGGGGTTTTATACTATATAAACAGTTAAAACTGAAGTTCTGCCTGCAAAAAAATGATTCTAAAATAGTATTTGCTATTTTTCTTAAATATAATAAAGGTATATCTAATTTGCAAAAATAACTAAAAAAACTGAAGAAAACTGCAAGTTATGGGAAATTATAGCACTTCTGTGAAAAAGGAACTAAACAGGAAGACTGGGTAGGGGGTGGTTTTCTGGTGGGAGGGGAGATTGCTTTTGATTTTCAGGTTGAAGCAGGGAAAGGAGATGAAACTTTTATGATCTGGCCTAAATTCTAAAGATTTTAGGTCTCAGGAACTGGAAGAATAATCATGGTGCTAAGGAGTGCATTTATAGTCAGAACCAGTGCTGTTTAAAATAGAAATTGATAAAACTTCGTAGTAACATTGACAACAGTAGAACAACTTTCATTTGGGGTTTGAAATCTTGAGAATACCACTACTTGTTGTTGCTGCTAAGGTTAGTTGCATGTCTTTTCTGCCTTTGGTAAATTTTGTTTTGATTAGCCAAGCTGCAGATACTGTGATTTGCCAGGGTTAAATTTGGTGTGTCGCCCATTGGTTGTGAAGTATCCTGCATTTGTTGTTGCACTGCAGGTTGTGCCCAGGCTCTTCCAAGCTGAATTTATCAATCTTTTTCTTTTTTTTTCTGTCAGCAGCCTCTGATCAGTAGAGTGAGCAGTCTTCTCTAAAAAGGAAGTAACAACAAAGCTTTCAGGAAAAATATTTTCTTTGCAAACCAGTACAAGTGTATGTAGTTGAAAATCCTACCAATCCAAGTCTGTACTTCCTCATCTGCCTTCTGTAGAGGCACTGTTATCTCAGCTTGTGGGTTTTTCTTGCCACCTTTTTCATTTGGTTTGCTGGGGAGAGGCTAAAATTGCTCTGTATTTAAGGTATTTTTCTCAGATTTCTTTGCATCTTTTTCTTCCAGGCTTTCCAAGGTCTGATTTCTTTTGGCTGAATCTATTGAGTTGATGACTGTGTTACATAAAGGGGTTATTACAGAGTAGCTCCAAATTGCTGCCACTGTAAGGTATCCAAGCAAGCTCCTGCACTTCAGATTGCTGGTTCAGTCTGTTCATATCTACTGAAATCTGTGTTTAAATTTAAGGTCCAGCCTAAGCATTGACAGGAGTGTGTTTCAGAGGAAATATCAATAATCTGTATCTCTGTCCTGCTGTTATTTGTTAGGTATTGCACCAACAAGTAAATTATCCACAATGTTTCTGATCATAATTTACTATTTCTAATTTTTAGGCTAGAAAAAGAGTACACTACAATAAAGACAAAAGAAATGGAAGAACAAGTTGAAATTAAAGTAAGGAACCCTCGACAAATTTATTTATGAATACATTTAATTCCTAGGTGGGGGGGTTACATGTTTGATCTCTGTGTGTAGTAGGATATAATTAAGGTCCCCAAATTCTTTTCTTTCAGCATTTATATTTGGGATGTTTGTTCGTGAAGGACACCTACTGTGAAATTGAGACTTCTGGTGAACATTAAAAAAATCTTGGGGGACCTGCTGTACTTATTTTTTTTAGTATTTCCTGCTGACAAAAGTTTAATAACAGACGCCCTCATTTATCAGAGGTTCCAAATATGGTTTAGATGTAGGTGCTCCACACAGGAGGCTTGTGTGACACTTATTAAGATGGACTTCATAGAGTGCACTTGAGTGGTTTGTCTTTGATTTTAAGATCTTGATTTTTCTTATGCATTGGGCCCAAATTGTAGTATCTTCTGTCTTGAGTCACTTTTCCTTTTCGTGCTTTTGCAGTTAATACAAACTGGGGGAAAAAGCCAAGCTGCCAGTGGAGTTTATTTTTCCCTTTTTACTAACTGACCTATTTCCTGTATGTACTTAATCACTGCATCTTTTTGCTTTTGTGACATAAATAGGCTTTTGATGCCTTTTTTTCCTATTTCAGTTTTTTTTCCTCAACATGTTTTTTGAGCTGGATTTTCTTCCTTGTGTTCTATGAGAAAAGACAGTGGGAGAAGTGATGTGAAGTGTATTGTATAAAGCTTTGTGGAGGGAGTTAGGTACAGCTTTCCTTCTTCCTGTCCACTGCTAGTCATTTTGCCTTTCAATATCAGTTTTTAAGGCATCAGTTCTTCAGAAAAATGACTGTGAGATGCACCTGGGAGCATAGAGGTATTAGGAGCCTTTTCAGGCAGTTTGTTATTGTACCAGGCAGTGAGGCAGTTAGCAGCATGAATACCTGCTGTACAGCAGCTGAAATCAGATTTGCAGGGCTCAAATGACAGCTCTCTGCAGAACAGGACAAAGTAAAACCCTATGAAAGACAACTGTAACTTTAGATTCTAGTGTATGAACTAATTTCAAATCCTTTCCTGCTTCCTCCCACCATCCCCCACAAAAGAAGAAAGCAAAAAACCTCCCCAAAACAAACCCCACAAAGCCTACCCCAACAAAAAAAAACCTCCAAAACTAAAAAACCCCAGCCAAACAATGCAAAGTTATCTGTTTCTAGGCCCTACTTTGAGACATATGTAAATAATTTCTGACTTAGCAGAGCTTCTTA
The DNA here is from genome assembly GCA_013401135.1 of Cettia cetti. Lineage (NCBI taxonomy): Eukaryota > Metazoa > Chordata > Aves > Passeriformes > Sylviidae > Cettia > Cettia cetti. The sequence goes on along the minus strand of VZUI01044668.1, from coordinate 50,138 downwards.
GCAGAAGAGACATTTTTAGGGGCGATAGAAAACCAACCTTATTTTGAGTTTGCCTTTTAGCCTGGCCGAATAAAGCATTTACTGAATTGATACCCAATGCCCTCTTCTATCTGAATGCTAATTGCTAAAATTTGCAGGAAGTGCACTGGTAAAGTATGGAGTTCAGTACAATTCTAAATTCTTGGACATTTGAGGTAATTCTCAGTATAACCTTACAGATTAATGTAATTTCTTGTGTGGAAAGGGAAGAAAACCTTGTAGCTGCCTCATTAGCCTGTGCTAGTGCAGGGAGTGCCCTTTCATGTCCCTTAGCCAAGAAGACTGACTCTGTTTATGAAGGGGAGGCTGTCAAGTCTGGTGTGGGGTTAAGCCCCACGGTTCACCTGCAGACATAAAGCTTTCAGCTAATGCAACATAGATGCTTTTGCATAACGCGAGATGTGTTCTCGTTTTTGAACTCATATTTTAAGCTAGTACATAACATGAAAGGATGTTAAGGTCACTATTTTTTTTGGTATTTATATTGATTTTCATGGATGTGATGAGATAAAAATGTTGTTAGTTTGCTTTGCTTTTATCAGACTTTCAATTCATAACTTGAGAAATGGATTTGTGAACTGTTTACCTTCCAGAGGTTACGAACTGAAAACAGACTCCTAAAACAGCGCATTGAAACACTAGAAAAAGTAAGTATGTTGGGGATTAGACTTAATCTCTGTTAATTTAGACTTTATTGATGGTAATTTCATGATATGAAATTGGAATCTCAGAATTCTATTTTACTGTTTTCCTGATAATCTGGTCTTTACTAGCAGTGCGTGGTCAAATAACATAGCTATCACCAAGCAATTAAGGTCAATACTTTAAATATGTAAGGTTATATTTGTTTCTTAGTGATTATAAAATCAAACATTTTGACATACCCAGCTTGTGTTGTACTGTTTTCTTTCTGAATTAGAAGCATATGTTCAAAGTTCAGAAGACTCCATGAAATAGTGGACTGGTTGGTTGGAAAAGAGGTCATTGTGAGAGAATCCTCAGTTTTGAAACCCTGAAGTTGCTTGGTGTTTTTATGTAGGAGCAAAGTGACAGACCTACCAATGACCAGAGAGATGTTGCAGCATTCGTATTGAGAATGGGAGCAGTGCCATTCATTTGTTCTATGTAGTTTTGAGGTTCTGTGGCAATTTTGGGTACATGGTGGGGAGAATATCTAAAGACATACTTCTCATATGTTTAATCTGGAGTTGAGTTTTGGTAGGTTTTTTTGTAACTGACTGAAACCTCAAAAGTATGCATGAGGACTGCTGTAGATGCAGTCGTTTAGTCTTTTACTGTATGGCCTCTGCTGTACCGTGGCATCACGCTTCCTGTGGCACATTGCATCTGAGCTGCTCTGCTCAGGAATGAGAGCATGCCTGGGGAGCATCTTTCAGAAAATGGAATTGAATGCTCTTGTGAGTTACAAAAGCTGTTCACGTTTCACAGGGAAGAAAATGGTAACCTTTCAATTAAGAATGACATAATTGAAAGATGTCACAATTCAGATGTTAAACCCATTGCAATTTCTTGGAAAGCAGTCTGTCTGTCAGATTCTAATACCTGATTGCAGAATTCAGTTTGGAAAAGATGCATAATAAAGACACATTGTGAAAACTGTGACCAAACGTACAATTTTATGAACATTTTTGTTTCAAGTATTGGAGATTTATAAAATGAATAGAAGAGAGTAAGCTCTCTTTAAGAAGCTTGAAGCTGTAATAAATTTGCCCTTGGCAAATACATAAAAGTTAATATGCTTGTTTTATACTTTACTTGTAGAGGTTTGAAAGCTTTTCTTTTTTTAGCTATGAAGTCCATGATGAACTGCCAGATGCTAGTGCTTTTGCAAATTCTGTACTTAGAATTTCAGAATTCACCTTCAGATTATCCCAATCTAATTGGAATTAAAACAATTCAAAATTGGAAAATATTATCTATTAATTAGAATTTCTGAAGATCATTATCATTGCAGTATTTGAAAAACATCATAAAGTGTGAAAAATACATTAAGTTCTTCTGTTGGAAACTTACTTTTGAAATAAGTTACTTTGGAAACTTACTTTTTCCATCATTCAAACCCATCTGATTTAGTTGTGATTTCCTTAGTGTACCTTAACTTCTAAGTAGTAGCTCTTATCTACTAGTTTGAACTTCAGTTTTAATAGAAGTTTCAAGGACAAAGAAGGTCTATTAATAGATGTGTTTCTCTGTTATAGAATGAGTGGTTTCAGGGTGATAAAGTAGCAATTAATTAAATGCAACTGCATTATGGTAGGGCTTGTCAGTGTGCAAAAATGAAAATTTTTCTTGCAAAAGTTTGACAAGGAAAGAGAATCTATGAACTGCTCAATGAGTTACTGCAAGAGCCCAGTAAAACAAAATATTAGCTGTCATAGTTGACATTTCCTACTTGTCAGTTTGCACCTGCTTCATCTTTAGTGGAAGCTGTAGTTCTGCATGAGTGCCTCAGTGCTTAGTGGAGTTCCCTCTGTGCTCAAATTATGCCTTTGTTTCTTGTTGTGGGGGGCTGTGGATTGTGTCTTGCATCTCTCTATTCAATCATGTCAGATAATGCTTCAGTAGCTTTTGTTCATTAGGGAAGCAAGCCATTCAAATAAAAACACCCAGTCTCCTGCAGGTGAATTTTAAATATTACGGAAATTTGGCTTTGAAATGTTTTTGTATCAAAGATGGACTGTATTAAATCTGTTGCAGAAAAGGCTGCTTCCTGGGACCTTTGGGCTGAGTTGCCTGAGTTGCATTTATATGACGAGTTGTTAATTTTGCAAAAAGAGTTTGCACAGAAAATGGGTAGAATTTGGGCATTTTCTTTCTATCAGCTCTTGGTCTTTTTTGTCACTATTATCAGACCCTTGTGTTTTGGTTTCCCTTTTCCTTATTCCTGTCTGAATTTTTCCTTTGTAGGAAAGTGCTTCCTTGGCAGATAGATTGATACAGGTATAGTCTTTTAGTCTTTTACTGTATGACTCTCTTCCTACTCATTAAAAAACCCAACTGCTTTAATGCATGCATATTTGCATGCTGTATTCTGTCCCTGCTTTGCTGATTTGGAGTAAATACAGAGCTAATTTATCTTGCTAGAAACTTGTTTAATTTTGTTTACTAAAAATATATAAACCCAACACCTGCACGTTATAGTAATTTTCCTAACCTATTGTAATTTTTGTACAAATTACTGTGGCAAATGGATTTTATGACACTGTATTAACAATGAAATTAAATATTGTGAACCTCAATCTGTGCATGTACAACTGAGTAATGATGCATGAAAAGAATTTTATTGAATGCAAGTACAAAACTGTGCTTGCTAAATGGATGCTGAACTTTGTAATAAAGTACTAAAGCAGCTGTTTAGTGCTGCTTTGTCCTAAAATTTCTACCAATTGTACTCTGTGCTGTTTGCAAAACCAATCTGATGAAATAAGCAGCTAAGCATCACAAAGGCAGTTTTCCTTGGATTTGTCATCAAGTGCTTAAAAAAATAAATTATGTCCTAAGGGACAAGTGACAAGGGCCCAGGAGGCTGAGGAAAACTACCTCATAAAACGGGAGCTGGCCACCATCAAACAACAGAGTGATGAGGCCAATACTAAACTGGAGCAAGCTGAGAATACCATCAGGGAGCTCCAGCAACAGCAGCAATGGGTAAGGAGCCTGGCAGCACATCATCTCATCTTGTTCACTCACGTGTTTATTTTTCCTCATCATTACATGACATGGTCTCTGTGCTGTCTTTGTAAACCCCTGTTTATTGTGATTTGCATTCTTAAAATTACATAAATTGGATTAAATTAAAATTTGTTCTGTTCTACTGATAGATGAGATTCATAACACCTGGATAGGTGAAAGTTACGAGTTAATTAAAAAAACTAAGCAACATATCCACGATGAAACACACCAAGCAAAAACCTCAAAAAACCCCCACAAACCAACCCCAAACCCTCCCACCACAAGAGAAATACTAACAAAAACCACACATACAACCTCTGATAGCTCTTAGTCCTAAGAATCTAGTCATTGCAAGTTGTGTATTCACTCTTAATACTCAAATTTAAGAATTGATTCACAGTGCCCTTACCTAGTGTATAGTTTAAGTCAGTTGCTTTCATGTTAATGTTCTTCTGTGTACTTGTATTTGTTTTTTTCTGAGTATGCTAAAATTTATTGCTTGCTGAAGTAGAAGAGTATTGTCCCTGATTTTGTAACTGCAGAACTTGATTTAAGAGTGTGGGTTTATGTGCATATGGAGCAGGAAAATAATTTTTAGTAGCCTTTTATAGTGCTGTATTTGTGTGTACTCTGTGTTTTAGGTAGTAAAATGTTCAAGACTTCTGACTGTTGCTGTAAGACTGAAGTTACTTCCCCTAAGACACTTGAAATGTTCAGTATCTTCTCTTTGGGGGGACAGGGGGAAGCATTTTATCATCTCCACTTGCTGAATAAACTGTGCACTACTAGTGCTGCTGTGAATATCCTCATATAGTTTTAAATAAGTGGTACCCAAGTACTTGCCTGGAGTCTTGGGAATCTCAGGTGGATGAAATACAACTTAATAGAACTAAGTACACTGTAGCTGCTTACCAGGGTTCCTGATAGCAGTATGGCAGTTTGTTTTACATGTCTTCCACCAAAGCTCTAGAAATACCTGCGTCTCATATTGGAAGGTAAAGATGAAATTTACTGTTAGACTGAAAAGAAATCACAACTTAAATGCAACACTCTATAACTAGTTAATTATGTCTGTTTAATGCATTTCAATGTAAAAAAGATACATGTTTTAGAGTAGTTGTGAGAAGTGATTAATGGGCTGTTACTCTCTTATGTGAAATACTGATTTTTATAGAACTTGAACAATTTCTTTAGGGGGAATAATATGAAGAAATTATTATTAGGAAGATGGGAATAGTCAATAATGCTTTTCAACATTTTTAGATATATTGTAATCTTTCAAGTGAAATGCAATGAGAAGCATTTATGGGCTTTTGTATATCCAGCTGTTTATTGTCTGGTTACAATAGTACACACCCTTTGGAATGTGTTTTTTAGAGGTATCCATATTAATGACCTGTATGCAATTAAAAGTTATTAGAAGATGAAGATACTATATTTATTTATTCATTAATTGGAATGAATATGACTTTCAAAGCTAATGCCTCTAACTGTGCTTGGGGACCTTACTGAGTAGCAATGATGGGGAGGCCTGACAGCTTGCCTAGATATGGGAACTGATCCTGAGAAACCTTAGATAACTGTGGATGGCAGATTTGGCTGGGTTGGAGCTGTGAGTGCAGACAGCTGGACAAGTACTGTGGGAATGGAGGGTAAGTTAAATTATGAGCACACTTCCTTCTTCCCATGCTTGCAGCATTGTTTTCCTCCGCTTGAATGTGGACATGGCTATAGGAAGTTGTCTGTGTGTGGAATTGAGACTGTAAATCCATATGATTATCGACCGATTTTGGATAATAGCTGGCTTATTCTGAAGTGCAGGGAATAACACTGTGGCTTTGAGACCCATCAGAATTAGCCAACGTGGTGAAAGTGTTAAAATGGTTTCGGTGAGGAGCGCTCGCTAGGTCCCGCTGCATCAGTCAGACGGGTGATGAACAGGCTTTGCTGTTTCCGAGCATGGAAACTGGAGCAACAAATGCGAGCGGCTGCGTGCGTTTAGGGCGCCGCCTGGTGGGAATGCGTGGATTTATTTGGAATATTGGCATTTTACTGTACACTGGTAGGGTTTTTTGCCACTTACTAGTGCCAGTAGCTTTGTTCTTGGCGATACTCCTTTTCACTACTGTCTTGCGAGTATCTCCTTTAACATTTTCGTCTCTAATTATTTCAGCTTTGCTTATTGTTAGCAAAAATGATTGCACTGTAAACTTGCAAACCACTGCATAGTTTATCTGTGCTTATTTAAAGATACAGCATCTATTGTATATATTTTATCATCTACATCTTTTTCAATCTTGAATTTTCTGTTTCAGCATGCTATAAACTGTAATGTTTGGATATGAATTTTGGAATAGAAATGTATGAAAAAACTGCCTAAGGGTACTTGCAACTACCTCTTCTGAACAACATTGTGGGATTAAAAAACCTCTCTGTTTCATTGGTAGCAAAAAACTATCTAAACAATAGTATTTCTAAAAGGGTTAAAATATAATTTGTAAAAAAGTTGTGCATTTGTATTTGAGTATTATCAAGGGTTTATGCTATCTGGTCTATGAATTTGGCTGGCTTAGGGGTAAGTATTGAAGGTACTTACTGGATTTGTGTCTGAAGAAATCCACCCCTGCAGCACTTCTGAATACAGAGATGGGTAGAGGAGTATTCTTTTGATCAGAGCCCAACACCGGAAACCCCAATTACATACAAGTTTATTTTTTCTGTGCTAAACTATTTATAAGGAGTTTTAAGTTGAACGAGAATGACTCCATTGTGAAATGTAGAGTCTACTTAAAGAGATAATCATTATACTAATGAATGATACTAATCTCTCTTTGGCTTGTCTGAGCTTTAAATGTAGAAGCTTGCCAAAGGCAAGTTATGCTGGGTTACCAAATGATTAAGAGGAAGGTGGCTTCTTCCTCATACTACTAGAAAATCAAGAACTGCGTAGAGGAAGATCTGCCTGACTTGAATGAAACAGAGTTTTCTTTTGAGGCATGCTAAGAGCAATGGTATTTGAGGAGTTAGGGGAGAGGGTAATCAGCCTGTTGTAACTTAATTCTGATAATTATGTGCTGAAGGTTTTATTCTCTGTTCTTTCCCCTCCTTGTGTCTCTAAATGAAAAGGGTAGCTTCTTGCTGGATGTAAACACCTCCAGAATGCAAATCTTGTCTTTCACTGTGACACTGTAATTGTCAATGATTACCCAGCTCATCAGTCTGAATGCTTTAAAATTGAATCTGATAGATTGGAGGTTAATCAAGCTAAAATTAGTTCACATCTTATTTTTAAATAGGCTCTTCAGCTATATTATGTGAAGATAGAATTTTAATTGACTAAGCATTCAGATGGAAGCATATGCATTTTTCAAGGTAATTTATAGTGATGTATTTGGTTATTGTTACAGCAACTTCGTAATGCATAGTTTCTTTTCAGGAACTCATGCTAAAATGACTGATAATAATTAAAAACAGAGTAATTGATATTGGGAATGTAAATTAGTATTGCAACTTTATGGAAGGCCTCACTTCATTTTACAGTACACTTTCCTAATACTGTGTTCTGATTTGCAACAAAAAAGCAGAAATGAAGAATACTGTGTTTAGGGAAGTACTACAGTTAGTGCTTAAATGTGTAAACAAAGTTAGCTGCTGAATCATCTCTTAGTTGTCCTTCAGCATAGTGTACTGGAGAAACATTGTGTAATTGTATTTATCATCAGCCAAAATAATATTTGGTATGGTTATGTTTAAGCAAAGTTGGGTGGAAATAAATCCAGTTGTATGCAACCAAGCAAGGACTTGTTTGTTTCAGAATTAAATGGCTGTAGAACTATAGTTTTAGTCCTTTATGTTACATATATCTCTTCAACATAGGCAAGAAAGTGTTACTGTGGTTAAAATGTTTGGTGGTGCCTGAAAGTCTGTATTTGTGTTGTGGCTTTTGTCAGAAATTGTATGGCTTAAGGCAAATATATAAAAGCAGATCTTTTTCCTGCAGCCAATTGAAGAGTATTTTTTGAACTGTTTTAACTATAAATTTTTATTATCTTTATATACTAAATTATTGAAATTGTGCTTTGTTTTAGTAGGTAGCAAAATCCATAATTTCTAATTTGAATCTTGATTTCTTCAGTCTGTTTTGATCTTGGCTGGGGGTTTTTGCCAGTATGTCAAGGCTTGATTTAGAGTTTGTTTTGACTAAATAAGTACTCTTAACATATTCCTTAGGCAGGAGAAATCTAAAGACAGATTTAAAGAAGGCATGACTTGTACCTAAAACTGGATTAATAACTTTTCTTACATTCTCTATTACTAACTATTTGATAAACATAAATTAGAATTTTATCGAATACACTTACATTATTGCAAAATCTGCATGTATTCAGTTCTTCAAAACTGCTGTTTTCTCTCAATGTCCTGGAAAATACTAGAGAACTTCTTACCTTAGCAGAGAGAGAACATTGCATTTGCTCTCATTCTGTATATATCACAGACAGAAATCTGCAACATGAAATGTAGAGTCCATCTAACTTGCTGTGTGGGATGAACTTGTACGAACAGCTAGGGAATAAAAAAGAGTGGTTGCATCTTCTCTGCCTCTGCATGGTGTTACGTATGGTACTTGTGTTGCTACATGATGTGAAGCAACTGTAGAAATGAATCAGCATTGTCCACCATCCTCTTCCCTACCCTCAAATCAGGTATGCCTCCACTGCTTGCTGAGGCAAAAACGCTGTGTGGGTTGAAAAGAATATGAATTCTAATAGTAATAGTATTGTATAAGGGAAAATTAATATTAATGTACAAGGATCATATTATATCTGCATTCTGTGTGTGTTCTCGTGCACACAGTATGCTGAGTGCTTAAATGGACAGTGTCAATGACACTAAAAACTGCCTGCCTGAGCTGTTTTTGCCTTCTAATGCTTTGCACATATCCCCTCCCTTACAGCTTCCTGCAGGCACAAATATACAGGAAATACAGTAAAACTAAGAGCAGTGTACATTTTGAATTTGGATTGTACTATAAGTCATGACAAAAGGTTTAGCTGGCATGCAAAAGTATAAAAGGAGATGAAAAAAATTATTTTCTTGACCATATAGTTCCATTTAAATCCTTGTTTTGTCCTGTTTGCCTTTTATTTGTACATAAAAAGTCAGGGAAAGCATGTAGAACTGAAGACTTCTGCTAATTTTTTATTGTTTTTAGATGCAGAAAACTAAATTGTTTGATGCAAACATAAAGTAAGACACAGCTGTATCTTTAGTATAAAGAATAATCTTTTAAAAGTTGAATTGTTAATTAATGCTTAATCTATGCATCCAAGCATAGTACTTATATTTCACAATGTAGTTATTGACACCAAAAATATATTAAATTCTTTTCCTCTAAATGTAATTTTCAGGGTAGCTATGTAAACACAGTAACTAAACAACTACACTTGGAGGATTTCAACACCCACTTTTTTCTTCAATCAGAAATTTACAGGCTGATTTAGGTCGGTGTTGCCTATCAAGCAAGTCTGACAATCTGTCAAATTGACAAGTCATTTTAAAGTGACCCAGAAAAGAAATAAAATGTATTTTTAAACTATTGACTGGGGGGAAAAGTGAGTCTTTTGAATATAAGGGCTTCAGTTGGATGTATCTGAATCTCAGAAGGAATATACAGAGTGTGAGCAAATGAGAGCCAAGAGCTGGAGTGAAGAAAGGGGCAAACCAAAGTCATTGTGCATTGAAGCATACATAGTTTTATTTTAAGTCAAAGATTAGGGAAGGATTCTGTTGAATTGGAGTTCAAGTGAATAGGGGTTGAGTGATATGTGTATTAACCTTGTAATGAGCTAGTCTTTCCTGAGCATCTTTTTCTGCAGATCACAAAATAATCACAGATTGAGAATCTTTCCATTTGGTTGAGACTGAGAGAAAAATGTGTATTGTTGCTTGTCAGTACTAGTAGGGGTCTTGGTTTTGTCAGACACATTGGGCTGTGTGGAGGTGCAGTTGTTTGACAGGCAGAGCAGTAGGGATACGTTTGTTGGCAGTCTGGATTGACATTGTAGATTTGTAGAAGGTAAGCACTTATGCTGGTATTCCTGATCTTAAGCACTTGAATGTACTTTTCCCACCAAATCTGGTGTATAAAACCCCTTTGAAACAATCTGTACTTCATACTAAACATATTTCTGCAAACTTTGTAGCATAAATGCAGTTCACGATACAGTGAAGACTTTGTGCTACAGCTGGAAAAAGAGCTGGTCCAAGCCAGGCTGAGTGAAGCAGAATCCCATTGTGCCCTGAAGGAGATGCAAGATAAAGTTCTAGAGATGGAAAAGGTAAATCAAACCAGGACCCTCTGTGTAGAACAGCACTAGAAACAGACTACAAGTCCCTGTCATTCTTTGCAGAACTGTGCTCTAGAACCTTCTCCTCTATGCTTCTGTGATTGCAAGATGCTTTTCAAACCTGAGAGTACAACAATCAAACTAAGGTCTGTTTGCACTGGGAAAAGTTTGTGAATAACCGATCACTTTTCTTTTATTCCTGAAGCCTGCTGTAGTGGAAAACTTGGATTCTGGTGGGGTCTTGGCAGAAAAAATCAATTGTTTCAAAATTATATCCTGCAACAAGAGCAGTGGGCTTAGAGTGAGCATTGAGATTATGTGAAATAGCTTAGGAGGGGAAGAAGAAAGGGTTCAATATTACCTTTCCCATCCCATTATGGGCAGGGAAAGATTTCCTTCACTGCTGAGTATCAGAATCTCTACTGCTTTTTGGGTGCCATGGTAGCTTGTAACTTATTGATGCCAGAGTACAACCTGTACTCAAACTTACTGTCAAACATTTACCTTTCTTTGAAGCAAAATTTAACTGCAAGATAAAAAAGAAAAAGAACTCAATAACTGACCTGATACAAAGCATCCTTTTCAGATCCTGTACTGGCTTTGGAATTAGTTTCCTTAGGAAATTGTAATGAGCTATATACCCAGGTTTGGCTAGAACTTACTTTCGAATTAGACTAACCTACTGGAGTCTACATTTATTTTTCAATTATCTGAAGGGCTTAGTATTAGTAGTGTGGTAGTTTTTACATATTGACCATTGGTAAGAATTCAGGATATAAAATATTCTTCAAAATTCAGGAGACTACTTAATCTTCATCAGCATGGAAACAGCGTACAATGAAAACTTCTCTGTGAAGGAAAACTGGAATAGTGGGGTCAGTTCCAGTGTAGCAGACAAACAGTAATCTTTCAGTCTAGCACAATGAACTTATGCATGTGAGAAAGTGGCCTGAAGTGAACTCCCTCAAATTCCTCCAGTACAGCTCTTTACTGCTGTTAGTGATGAGTCATGTAATCTGGGGAGCTTCTGCTGCTCAACCTTGGACTTGCATGGCCATAATGACAGTGCCATAAACATTCAGAAACATATCCTCTCAGTTCCTGTATTTGCCAATGCTCAGATCCCATGATTTTGAAATAAGGAATGCTAATCAAAGGCTGTTGTGCTGTGTGTAAACATGTGCTTCACTCAACTCTCATGAAAACCTGACAACAGCATTATACATCTGCAAAACCACTTGATTTTGCTGAAAACAACTACTGGAAAATAAAGTAGAAAATTATAAAGAACAGTTCAGCTTTGAATATTTGGTGACCAATGATTTGTTGTAGGGATATTGTAGACAATCTGTCCATTTTCTTCCCCTCTTGTTTTTCCCCAGATTTTCATTATTAGGATTTCATCTCTGTCTTGCATTTCCTGGTGTTTTCATGTTTTCTGTTTAGCCTTCTCTCACCTTTCTGCTTTTTCCTCATGTGTCTTGCACTTTTGTCTCGAGGATCTCTTGACTGGTTGCTGTTTGTAAATATTAACAGATGGTTCCTTTGTCAGCATATCTGTTCTCCTTTTCAAAGGCTGATGACCTATTTCCTAAAAAATAAATTTTCATTTATTATTTTTTCCTGTAAAACTAAAGAGAAGTTATAGCTTTAAGGTGTAATTTCAGTTCCTTGTTTGCTTTTACTTTTTATCAACTAGGTCAAAGCCTTTCAGATTACTCTCCATATTTTTGATGATGTGTTCAAATATTGTAAATGTAATGTTTTGTTAGGGATACCATTCAGGGAAATCTTGAAGTCAGAATACCTAAGAACTACTACCTTATAATTTTTTTGTAGTTGGCAGTTTATTTATACACGCTCACTATATTCAGAAGCTTGGATTTTTGATGGTTTTTATTTTGCAGAGGATGTCCACTTAAAGTTTTCTTAGTTATTGTTCCATGTCTATATTCTTGGACTGGGTGTCACTAAGCACAATTTTATTCAAATACATATTTAAGAGGATGGTCCTTGTTGCAGAGGAACAGCTCCCTCCCTGATGAGGAAAATGTTGCCAGACTACAAGAAGAACTGATTGCAGTAAAATTAAGAGAAGCGGAATCTTTGATGGGTCTCAAGGAACTAAGGCAGCAAGTCAAAGATTTGGAGGAACACTGGCAGGTATGGGCAATACACTTTTTAGGAATTTTTATTTTCAATGATAAAGCAAAAGACTATAAAATTCTGGGAAAGTTAGATCAAGTAGAAACTAATTATTATGGATAAAACTGCTGAGTGAGAAAATCCTTAAATTCTGCTGTCACAAGAAACTTAACTGCAAAAGTATGTTAGAAATTGGTGCCTAGTTATAGATGGCAGAGGGTCTGTGCTACCAGCTAACTGTAATGGTAGAAGTACCTGATCAGTACTACTTTGCTAAATGTTAAAAAGGGCTAGAAATAGACAGAAGTCTCGGGGTATACCTGCAATTCACTGACTTACTGTAGTTGGGAATGAATGTGTTCAATTTTTTAATTGTTCTTAAAACCGGTAGGTTTCCATGGGTTTCTAGCTTTTAAGATCAACAGGGGAGCTCTAGCTATTTGTCCTCATATAACTCTGAGACCTTTGCTGAAGTAAGGAAACACCAGGAATGCTCAGGCACTATCAATAAAAACATACTGTTTTTCTAGCGTCATCTAGCTCGGACCACTGGAAGATGGAAAGATCCTCCCAGAAAAAATGCAGTGAACGAGCTGCAGGATGAGCTGATGACAGTGCGGCTGAGAGAGGCGGAAACTCAGGCTGAGCTGAAAGAGACCAAACAAAGAATGATGGAGGTGGAGACACAGGTATCTTATTGAACACTAAGACATGTGAATTGAGCTGGAGGCTGGAGGTTTGGTGTTAAATGGTAGATACCTGATGATGATCTTCACTGTCTACAGGCAGGACTTCAGTTGCAGAACATGGGATGTTTTTACTTCTGTTAGACGGGGATGGGAGAATCTAGTCCGTACAGTCCAACTTCAATGTCTCTTCTTTAATCTTTTACAGGACTATACTTCCTGAATTTCTAATTTGGATTAGTTGGTAGACACTGAATGTGTATGCATCTTAGTTCATTAAACTTTAACAGGTGTAACAAAAGTATGTTTAAAGTGTTTTAAATTTCACAAATCTAACTGGAAATTCTGATAATAGTAGTATTTAGATGGCAGTGTGTGCTTTCTTGTGATGACATTGGTGATTGATTTTCTGCTGAGGTCATGAATCTGGTTACTAAGCTGTGAACTCAGCAAAGTAGCTATGTATTGGTCAGGGTTTTTTAGCATAAGGTTTGCCTTTTATGTGCCAGAATAGAAAAGCATGGGTTACTCCTGCTGAGGTTTGTGCAGAAAGGACAATCATACGTTGACTGCCAAGATTCTTTTTTGTATAACTAGGGAATAAATTACTAAGCACCTGAAATTCAAGTGCACTGAAGTGGTGAGTTCATATTTTATTAGTAAACTTTCACTCAAGTTAATAAACACAATGTGCTGATGATTGAGAAGGATTTGTAATAGACTTCTAAGAAATCTTCCCATGAAATACCTGCTAAATGTTACTTTTTTGAAAGAGATCTATGCATCCAAAAACTAAACAAACAGCAGCTTTACTTGACGAGGTTCAGCAATTCCAGAAACCAGGAGGGCATGTAAAGACGTGCCACTGAAGAGAAATTAACCAACTGCAAGGCATATGAAGGCTTCTTTCTGACAGAGGCACCACTTTCTCCATACCAACTGACCAAGTTTCCTCTTGCCTCGCCTTTTAAAATTTCCACGGACATGTCAATATTGGTTTGGTCAGTAGGGGGTGCAGAGCTCCTGCTGTCTGGCTTAGGTGTCTTTGGGTACTGCTGCCTTCAGTGTTAGCCATGGAGTCTCTGTATGTGCTTAGGCTGTTCAGCTGTCAGCTGAGAAAAGCCCCTTCTGGTGCTATGGTGTGCACAGCTTCAGCTACAAATGCTGTGACTTGCACTTGTGCACTGACCTCAACTAGAGGTGTCAGGTTGCCTTCAGGAATTAACTGGACAGGGAAACGTGCGCAGTATTTCTGACATACCTCATCTTTCCTGGACACATAATATAGTTGGGATACAAGTTCACAAAATCTGCCTTACCTAGGCAACAAATTGGGGAAAACAGATCTACTGGTGCTTGGCAATAATGTTCTTACAATGAGTCATCTGTTTAAGAACAATTTGAATATCCTGGTCATAAACAAAATGTCATGCAAACTTTTCTGATTACACTTGGAAAACTCTGAATGCTTTTTCATTACAAGTTTTTTATGGTAAATGATCTCTAAGTCTGTTTTGTCAGGCTTCAGGGAGTTAGATTAATATCCTTTCCTTAAGATGTTTTGTTTCCTTTTTTGTCATAAATTTCAGAATCAGATCAATAGTAATCACTTACGAAGGGCAGAGCAAGAGGTTACCAACCTACAGGAGAAGGTGCAGTATCTTTCTGCACAGAACAAAGGACTTCTGGCTCAGCTGAATGAAGCAAAACGTAGACAAGCAGAGATTGAATGCAAGGTGAGCAACATCCTGAAAAGAATACTTGTGTGCTAATAGATGTACATTTTAGTCTTGTCTGCCGTTGTTGGATAAAACTGTCTTAACTGAGAAGCATAAGTCATAAAACAAAAATTCTTTTTACTGATTTTGACAATATCATCTTGAGTTTACCATCTCACAAAAATCACTTGAGGTTTTGACTGAGCTGCTTCTTTGTGGTCCCACAAAGATAAACATTTACTTTAAAGCATGTTTCTACTCAGAAAAGTGTCTGTATATAATATAAAAAGACTCTCCTCAACAACAGACTCTTTCAGGTTTTCATTTTTCTTACTGTCTTGCTGGTTCCATTTGTTTCTAGTGGGACCTGAATGTACAGTGCAGCAAAGAAGTAACTTCTGCTGACTCACCAAACTCCATCACAAGCTTTTAGGAAAAAACGACTCTGAATCTTAACTAGAAGAAATTGCTTCTACTGACTTTCTTGTTTGTCATAATCTCTGGTTTCCTAAGTACTATTTTTTTAATGCTGAGATTATTTTTAAGGATTTTTTTTTAAATAATCACAGTCTTGGTGATGTCTTTTTCATATAACCCATGGCTTATTTTGTTTGATTAGTTTTTGATACTGAAGGTGCTCATTAATCCTTAAGAGACTGAGGACTGAGAGTGTAATCAATATTCTGTTTTTACGTTGACTATACAAAGAGCAATATGTCTTTAACCTGATTAATGAATACACATAATTATTCTCAGTGGGATAATACATTTGTAGCACAATGTTCTAGCATGGGCTAGAGAAAAGTGTGAAGATAATAGACAGAGCACCAGTCATATTCTTTAGAGATTCTGTGAAATTCTGAAAGTAGCTGTGGTCAATAGCCAGTGAAATATCTTCACTGACATACAGTAACATTAGATCCTGAAACTTGTTTTGCAGCTAATAGAAAAAAGATTACAATTTACACTGTAAGATGTTTTACAAGTAATATTTGATTATATATCAGAAATAACAACAATTATTCCTGATTCTATTAGTAACTGATGTTGGATTATTTTTTCTCTTTTTTTCAAGTAGTTTGAAATCATGCTCTAGTTTTATTTTTGTCTTGGCTCAGTTAGCAATATTTCTACTGTCTGAAAAAGTATGCATTTGGATTTTCAACTCCCCAGTTGTTTTATGCATAATGAACTGGTGTATTATTTCAGGAGCTTGTATTTTTCTTTTAAAAGATATCTTGAAATGCTTAAGAAGAAATGAAAATTTTTGTAGCCAGTTGCATCTCATACTACCTGTATAGTGACTGTTTTTGTTACAGGTGTGTATTGTTGTGTTTTTCCCTTTTTATATGACTATTACTTCTACAGCAAGGACTCAATTTCAATTTTTTTCTTCAAACTCACCACTGATCTTTCTAATCAGTGGTGCTAAAGAATTTGCAACTTACTATTTGTGCCCCCACCCAGTCTTGTCTTCCCTACCATATCAACTTCTGTGGTAATTATTGAGAACACACTCTGTTTCAGAGATAAAGCATCAGTGCCATCTAAAGCAGCACTATTGACTCATCTCTGATACCAAAGTCAAACCAAGCCAGGCTTTCCTTCAGCTTTCAGTTAAATACATGCAATCCTGTGGACTTGTCGGTTTGGCTTCATTTGAGCAATCATGCAACAGAATTTAGCAAGAAAGGCTAAACTTTAGCTGGCACATGATAGATTTCTCTGAAATGGGCTCCACTGATTACAAACACAGTTGATTGGGTCCTGTAGATTATATACCTCCATTACAGGAATATTAAAAAAAAACCAAAACCAAACAAATAGCATGTTTAGAAGTAGCTACTGTGGATAAGCTTTGATATGTTTGATTTGATCTCAGCTGTACTGTCTATTGAAAGGTGGTTGAGCACTGTTAGTCTGAAGCACACATTAAAATAACTGAAGTATTGGAACTGATTTACAGTCAATACAGTTAAGTTACACCAGTCAGCTATAAAAGTAGGTGTACCTGAGCCTAATCTGTCTCTTGCCCAGAGCTGTTTGCTCTTCAGCTGACAGTATTGCTCACTATCTAACTATCTAACACTGCTTTCTCTCTATGGTTGTACCAGGCTGCTGGCAATATAATATTGTTTTGTGCTCTGAAGTCTTCAGGACTTGCCCTATAAAACAGGACATTTTTCTCTCTTTTTCAAAATCAAATTACCTATCATTTATAGACAGACTTGTAGGTTAAACTTACAGTCAGATTGTAGGTTATGTGCATTAGTATTTTGTTCTATAATGTCTTTATTATATACTGTGACTCAACTGGACTAAATGAGGTTGAGAATATGTTTGCTTTTGTATTTCTTTTTTATTATTATTTTTTAGGGCAAAGGAAATTATGAAATAAGTAACTCTTGTGTAGCTTTGCTGTTTCTATAAAGTCCAAAATTGAAGCATGAGCTGGTTTCTTTTATTATGTTGATTCTTTTTCTTAATTTACAGTATAATATTCCAGGAAAACAAGACAGTTATTTTCTGGACCTTGAAAATGATAACAGCAAGTTTTCAAAACTGCACAGATTTTTTTTTTTTTTTTTTAGATTATTATAATTTAGAGTTTATATTAGATTAGTACATACTCCTCCTATGGGTTAAAATTAAATTTGAGTTCTTTAGAATAGTGGTAGCTTGCACAGCAGTGTATGAAGTTTTCTCAGGATTTTGGGTGAAGGTGGTACACAGTCTTTAATCAGCTAAAACTGGTACTAGTTAGCTGCCATTTGTGACTTTTTCAGAGTAAAGAAGAAGTGATGGCAGTACGGCTCCGTGAGGCAGACCGCATTGCAGCTGTGGCAGAACTCCAGCAGCATATTGCTGAATTAGAAATCCAGGTAACAAGTGATGGCATTAAATGTGAAACTTGATACTGATTATATTTTGTACTTTGTGAGTTTTTTCCCTTCCACTGCTGTTTCTTCATTAGCCTGTTGTGAATACAAGACACTGCTTTGCCAATTGGGATAATGCTGTGTTGCTGAATTCCTGTACAAGCAAAACCTTGAATCTAGCTTGGGTTCATACTTGTGAGCTGTTAATAATTCCTTCTGTACAAATACCATGTTAAAGGCAACACTCTTTTTAACTCTACCTTCTGTTTTGGTTTTTTTCTTGTAATTGGTACTTCTTACCAATTAATAGATGAGATTGAAAACATCCTCTGTCCAAAAAAAGATGGGTACAATTTTGACTCCAACAACCTTTTTTTTTTTTTTTTTTTTTTCCTGTGCTTATTCTTCTGCTATGATCAGTATTGAAGGATTTATGGTAAACCTCTTTCTCCCTTTATGTAAATCTTGAAAGCAGAAATATTTACTGCTACCACGTCACTCTAGGATCTCAAGATGCATCCTTTGGCCTCTGTGTTGTTCTTTACACTTTCAGTTCCTTTTGGAACTTTCACCATCCCATGAACTTGCTGCTCCCTTGATGAGAAAATCTGAAATTGCTGTGTGTTGTATCTTCTCGGCTTTGGGAAATCATGGTGTCTTACTGTAGTCTGATCTTTCTATACTCATACACTGTTGTCATGTCTGAATTCTGATGCAAAGTTTTTTGTGGTTATTTTTACTAAGTTACAAGCTAGTTACTCTCTGGTTTACCTCTTTGAAACCTGGTGTTACTGTGTATATGTTGCTAATCTTTTCTTTGAGATGATGATTTTATTATATTGGGAAAAGCCACCTTTTCCCTATGATTTCTCAACTAGTTGTATCTTTTTCATCTCTTCATATATGGAATGAACAAATAAATTTAATTGACCCTCCATAAAGAATTTTTGCTATATTTGCTCTAGGGCAGCAGGCACTAAATTTACTGAAAGTTAAAGCAATCATTTCTTTAAATCATATAATGCTTAGATAATGCTGTGATCAGTACATTAGAAATACCTAGATAAGTATGATAAGCATTGCATATGAATCATTTATCATCTAGTAAGATAACGAGAGTAGCTGAGTTAAGGTCAACCTGCTCTAATTAACATTTTAGAAAAAGAGGGGATGTTTAAAGGTTACTCCAAACAATGTGATTTTGCATTATTTTTACTTTAGCACAGACTTCAAATGCCATCCTGTTTCCATTATTTGATTGATACACATCTCTCAAAATGTAGTCAGTTTCTTATGAAATGGTGAATTTCCTAATGATTAGTTGGGAAATTTTTGATAGTTGTCATATTAATTCAAATTGTGTTCATTTTTAAATGTTAATACACGTGACTTGGTTTTGTTCTTTGACTGATCAAATAATCCATGCTCCATCATTTTATTGCTCTCTCTCCTATTCCCTTTCCATATTTCTGCTTAACTTAGGGATCTCAGAATTACATGTGGATTTTTATAATACCTTGTCATGAGACAGAAGGAAGTGCAGGAACATAATCTATTTTATGACTCTATCTAATACATCCAAAGATCACACTGTTCCTTTTTTTGTCATAATATTGCACTCTCTCAGGTTTGGTTGTTTATCCACATCATCTCTCCTTCATTCCACAACTACTACTTTGCACAATGCAATTTTTAGTTTTGTTTTTATTATTCAGGTTTTTTGTTTCCTTCCAAACTGCATTTCAACTTCCAGTCTTTATGGTATTCTCAGATTATCACCTGCTAATGGTTTTGAGTTTGATATTAGTAAAATTCTTGATTTTCTTCACAGAAGTGAGAGGGGCTGTGCTTTCTTTGTATGCAGTGTGGAGTATGAAGTCATTTTGTGGCTGAGGTTCACGTTTATTTGATGAGTTTGCTCTGTTAGGTTTTTAGTGGACATCTGATCTCAAACTTATGCTAGCAGGAAAGATAACTTCAATTGTGAAATACAGATTTTGAGTGTGAACTATAATATTTAAAACAAATGATTTAGCAGAAATAGGCTCTACTAATTTTGATTTATTTTTGACACTGTAGACATTACTTGAGATTATTTTATTGCACTGTGATAAATGTTTGGGGTTTTTTTAAGAGTCTAAGCAGATATTTTTGACCGGTGTATTTTGCCAGCAAATATGAAACTTACGATCAAAGCTTCCTTTTTGGGTTCTCGTGCTCAAAAGCCTTTGAAACACCTGCACCAAAAGAAATGTAAAAATGGAGTTGGAAATCCTGAAGTCCCAAAGCTTGTAAACTATAAAACATGCAATTGATAATAGGGCTTAAAAAAAGCAAATTTTAAAGGAAATTGAAAAGCTAGATAACTTCTTCCTCATCGGAGAAAGAGCTGCCTCCCAGTCTCCTCTGTTCAGCTTGTAGCTGTAATTGCTGTCACCTGATGTGGGGAGGGAAGCCCTTTTAATCAGGACTTGCCTTAATGAGTTGAAATGCAATATTTAATACCAGAAATACATTTAGCCAGTCATGGAGCACAGGCACCAGGATTAAAGTACAGATGTACAAAGCATCACAAACAGGTCTGCTTGTCATGCTGTTTCAAAGCTGATAAAAATGAAGGGAGGAAGTAAACCTACCACGTAACCTTCCCTTTTTTTTTTTTTTTTTTTTTTTTTGAGGGGGGTGGTGCTTTTCTAAGAAGCTCAGGAGATTCATTGCCAAGTCTACATGGGCCGTAGCAACGCTTAACCTAAATCGTGAGGTTTTCTTTTAAATGTTTATGTAGGTGTAGGTGCAAGACAGTGATATTAAATTTGTAATGCAGAGTACCACTACTCCCACATAAGACACACACACATGCTAGATTTAAATCACGGTTTCTGGGTCACTCTTAATTTTGGTTAGTAGTAATGACAGGGAAGTATCATTCAATAAGAGATGTAATTCTGCAACCAGTTGTCAGTTTATTATGATGTTAAGAAGTTATTTCTTAATATATTCTAAATGTCACCTTGTCTTGTTTGAACATTCACTTCATGATGCTAAGCTTTTAAACTTTTTCATATGTATATTGAAATATTAAAATGCAATGAGTCGTCCAATACATGATGGATATTCTAAGTCTTTCCTTTGACTTTCTGTACAAAAATAGCACATAATTGAAGTTTAACTCAAGTTTAACTTATGTTGCACATACCTAAGCCCCAGAAGTGACAAAGAAAAACCTTGATGTCATAATCCTGTTGTGTGGAAACTTTGTCAGCATTTGTTTACTCCTCTATCATGTCTTTGTTTTTCTCTCCCTTGCCAGTTCAGTTTATGTTTGGGAGGCAAACAGAATCACAGAATGGTCTGGATTGGAAGTAACCTTGAAGATCTTTTTCCAACCTCCCTGCCATGGGCAGGACAGCTTTCCCTAGACCAGGCTGCTTCACCATCTTCACAGTAAAGAGTTTCTTCCTAATATCCAATCTTAATCTACCCACTTTCAGTTTCAAGCCATTCCCTGTTGTCCTATGACTATATGCCCTTGTCAAAACTCCCTCTCCAGCTGTCTTGTAGCTGCCATAGGAAGGGGCTCTAAGGTCTTCCTGGAGTTTTCTCTTCTGTTGGCTGAGCAGCCCCAACTCTCTCAGCCTGTCTTCCTAGAAGTGCTCCAGCCCTCTGATCATCTTAATGGCCTCCTCTGGGCTCACTGCACCAAGTCTATGTTCTTCCAGTGCTGGGGACCCCACAGATTCCAGATGGGGTCTCACAAGTGTGGAGCAGAGGGCAGAATCCCCTTCCTCAAGCTGCTGCCCACACTGCTTTTGATGTAGCGCAGGACACGTTTGGTTTTCTGGGCTCCAAGTGCACAGTGCTAATTCATGTCCAGTTTCTCGGCCACCAGCACCCCCAAGTCCTTCTTGGCAAGGCTGCTCTTGATTCATTCATCCCTCAGCCTCTATTTTGATACAGGGGTTTGCCCTGACCCAGGTGTAGCACCTTCCACTGAGCCTTATTGAACCTCATGAGGTTCCCATAGGCCTGCTCCTAAGGCTTGTTCAGGTCTCTCTGGATGGCATCCCTTCCCGAAAACGGCTTGGACATGTTTAGCAGGTTTCTGGGCTTCAAACAGGACATTTGAGCAATTTATTAACAGATGAAGGATGGATTTTTGGATTAGCAGGCTGCTATTTTTTGTTCTTCCCCACTAGGGAGAAGCTTACATAACTCATACAATCATTTAGACTGGAAAAGATCATTGAGTCCAACTCTTAACCCAGCGTTGTCAAGTCCACCACTAAACCAGGATCCTAAGTGACACATCTACATGTCTTTTAAATACCTCCAAGGATGGTGACTCAACCACTTCTTTGGGCAGCCTGTTCCAATGTTTGACAGCCCTTTCCATAAAGAAATTTTTCATGATATTCAATCTAAGCCTCACCTGATGCAACTTGATGCCATTTCCTCCTGTAATTTCGCTTGCTACCTGGGAGAAGAGACTGAGCCACACATTGCTATAACCTCCTTTCACATGGTTGTAGAGTGTTAAGGTCCCCACTCAATCTCCTTTTCTCTGGACTAAACACCCCCAGCTCCCTCAGCTGCTGCCTGTAAGCCTTAGGCTCCAAACCAGGTCTGTTGCCCTTCTCTGGACATGCTCCAGCACCTCAATGTCTATCGTGTATGAGGGACCCAAAACTGAACATAATATTTAAAGTGCAGCTTTTACATTCTCACAAAGGTTAGAAATTTACACCCCAGAACTAAATGTCTTGCCCTAGTAAGGTTGCACACAGTGTGACCCTGTTTGCCTCATCCTTTCCTAAGAGCCAAGGAATGGATATTGTCTCTCTCTACGTCTGTAGTAAATTAGCAAGTCTTCAGGTTTGCATCCTCAGGAAGATAGTCTTTCTTGTTTTCAGCTGAACTGGGAGCTTCAAACTGCAGCAGGCAAATATTTCTGGCCTAATAATTAGCAAGTGCTCCTTCTGATTGCATGTGGGCAGTCCTGTTGGTCCATTGATGTTGTTTTGGTTTTGGTTTTTAAGGTTTTCCCTACAGTTACTGAAAGAAGAATGGAAAAATTCAGGCAAGGTTAAGTCAGTTACAAGCTGCAGTCACTCAGCTGCCTAGGGTGAGGAGCACTAGACCAGTGGAAGTGTAGGCAGGTTGAGGAAGCAGACTGGGGCAGGTGGAGCCTCTGCTTGGCAGCTTGATCCCTTTCCCTCCATTTCTAAGCAGGCTGGTGACATGTAGTGTCCTCTTAAAATTATCCATGGCTGGATTGAGTTGGGTGGTATAGAGCATATTTTTAATATGAAAACTAATTTTTCATCTGAGTAATCACAAAGCAAAAAATATCCATAAGAATTAATTCTTCTTTTTGTTAGGTTGATCTGGACAGACAGTAACAGCACTTCTTCCTGCTGCATTTCCTGGCAGATTCAGAGAAGTTTGTCACATTTACCCTATCTCTAACCTAGTCAAAGCTGCTTTGAGAACAACTGTAAAGGAAATCCATGATTGTGCTAGTAATCTCCCCACAGTTTAAACTTTTAGCACTATTTCTTTAGAATGAAGCCTTTCTATGACCTCTGTTTAATAACTTTTCCAAGTACTGACTTTTCAGTAAAGAAATTGTTTCCATCTTTTCAAATTACAGGAAACCCTTTTTTACTCTTATCAATAGTGGTGTGTGATGTTAGTGATGTGTTTCTTGAAAGTCTAGAATGAGTCACTGTAAAGTCACTGAAAGGACACTAGTTACCACATCTACCCTTCTGAATATACTTCATTTACATTTTTAATGCAATGTCTTTTGCCACAAAGTAAGAATTTTAAAGCCTCTCCTGAAAAGAGGCTGAGGCAAATAATTACCAAGTGAATATTTCTAAGTCAGAAAAGATCAAATTAAGGGTGTTAGGGAAGCATCCTATTTTCCAGTCATTTTTAGTAAAGATGTTATCTGAGGAACAGCAACTGTCTAGTGTTGCCTGGATTTTGACTGCCTATGTAAACATTGTTTTGTTTTTCTGTGTTTTTAAGTTCAGTTATTAAAATGAGAACAACTCTAGATGTTTTCTTATTTAAAACGGCTTATTTTCTTATTGATGTGTATTTCCGTTCCTATTTGATGTGATACTGGAGTGTTTTAGAAAACTTGTATTCCTCTTGGGATGAAACACCTGCAATTGGAATTTGATTACCCTGATCTTCTATATCTTAAACTTTGATCAAGCAGCAAAAGCCAGCTTAAGACCTCCAGTGTTTTTCAGGTAGTTTCTGGTGATTTATTTTTTTGTTCTATAAAGCCTTTTTTATTATGAGTACCAAACTTGATTTTGGGATGCCATTATACAGTATTGGTTTCAGGTATTTTAAATCAGCATTTTTCTTAAGCAGTCTGTCCCTGCTCTCTTGTGTTGCCAGCTATACATCCTGGCCTGATGCTGATTGAGTTTAAAAGGTCTCCACATGTTCAGGAGTTCTCAGTAGGTGAGAATGCAGGTGGTTTTTTGAGACTAGCTGTTGCTTCTTTGCAAGATGCTTTCCTCTTAGAAACCCAGATAAAAGAGGATTTAATTGTGACATGAAAACCATAATTCTCAGCTGATAGTTTTTGGTGGACAGAATTTCTCCTCATTTTAAGGAGCAAATTTCTGGAGTGCAGATTTTTCTTCTCAGGGGCTCTCAGTGTAACTCTTTGGTATGCACACAAGCAAAGTCACTCTACTTCACAGCAGGATGAGAGAGGTGAAAGCTTCCAAAACTGTGAAGGGGCCTAAGTGAGTTCTGTTTTAGCAGCAGGTTTTTTTGATCTATAGAGCTCATTTCCTGCTTCACTGCCCGTGCTATTTCCACTATAGACAGAACCTCTGGGGCAGGGGGTTGGATTGTGCACTGGCTGCATGCACTGCTACAAGTACCTGTCCCTAGGGTAGGGACACTTGCCACGAGGGCGTTTGTTACCCTGATACAGATTTCTAACCCTGGTGGTGCTGTTGAAGCTGGTCTGTCAGAAGAGACTAAAAAGGAGCAGTTAAAAATCTTCAAAAGCAGTGAAATAGAGATGATGCATCTTTAATTACAGTGTAACACCAATTGACATTGCCTTTCTACAAGCCCTTCTGGGAAGAGGAGGTAGGCACTGCAGTGGTGCCAATACGCAGACGCAGTACGCCAGGGATGTGGGTGTAGAGAGGTTCATTCACATGTGACTGCAGGATGTTTTGAACAAATTCCTACATTCTAGAATTGCCTAGCTTTCGTTATTTTGCAACTCTGATAATACCCACACTTTGCCTATTGATATGTTCTCTGATTTTTTTTCTCTGGATATTAATTTTAAATTTAAAATGACTATGATGTGCCTAGCAATCAGCTAGTTTTTGTGTTGTGACTTACTCCAAATATCACAGATTTGCTATAATAATACTCTCCCTTACCTCCACCACCAAAGAACCAAACCAGCAACCCACATCCTATGTGTATAACTCTAGATTAAAAAAATTAAACATGGAGGTTACTAATTGCTTATGCTATTCTCTTTTAAAAGGTGTGACATTCATACCTGAAAGACTTCTAAACTGTAAGTGGAGTCTTTCAGTTTTGAACCCATACTGTTGATCTGAGTGCTTTCCTCAGAAGTACGAAGCTGCTCAAGCACAGGAGTACAAAACTGTTCAAGCACAGTGTACAAGCAATGCAGAGTTAAATGTCCAGCTCCTACTAAAGTAAATGCCACAATAGGAAGCATTCAATGAAATTAAGCTGTAGGAAAGCAATTTAATTTTTCTTATATCAGTGAGACTGTGTAATAACTGGTAATATGGCCTCACCTTGACTACTGTGTGCAGTCCTGGGTTCTGCTATTTCAGAAGGATGTGAAGGACACTACTTTTGTGTATGTGTGTGAATTTGGCCATAGGTTACCTTGGAAACTAGGTTCAGTATGGAATTATGCATTAAAGGATCTTGTTCTTATATTACAGATCGTGAGAATTAATAGTGAATATGACAATTTTTTAAGTAAGAAAAATAAAGCCTGAAAAAAGAGATCTTGCTTTGATATTGCCAATACTGACAGTGTTCTAGATTGTTCTCTTCAATCAGCAAAAGTAGCATGTTATCTACTGGAAGGTAGCATGTTATCTCTCCTCATAGTTTTGTCCTGGGCTTTATACATCAGAGGGGTGTTTTAAAGGAACCTCTTCATTAAAGCTTTTTGTCTTATACTTTGAGGAACACTTATCACTTTTCATTCTAAAAGGCATTTAACCTCTTTTTGCTAATGACTTTCAATTTCACTGTTGAAGTAAATAGTTTGTTTCCTTCAAGTGAGATTAAAACTTCAGCAAAATGAGCTATAAGTAGAAAAACAACATATTCCCATTATATTTGTATTTCTGTAATATATTGCTCATATGTGATTTACAGTCAAGGTGAAGGATTATATAAAACCAAGATGCTTGCATTCTCTAGAGCTGGTAGCTGCTTCAGAAATTGCTTAGCTGGAAAATGGCAAAAGCAGAGTTGTTCTACATGTTATTAGTAGCAAGTAGAAGACATGGAGTGCATTCCTCATCATGGTGATTATCTCAGATCTGCCAAGTTTGGCTCAGTCACATGAGGATTCCCTTTAGGGACACGGTAGAAACCAGTGCTGCAGGCATTCAGTGCAAGTGAAACCTTTCCAAGCATCCTGAAATGTAGGAGCTGCATTTGATTGACAAATGAGGGAAATGTCAGATTCCTCTTAATCTATTTTTGTTTTGTTGCTTTGGGTTTTTCTGTATACCTCTTGAAGCATTGGTATTAGGGGACATTTATATTCTCTGTAACTCCTATGTAACAAATACCACAATATTTTGGATATTACAATTCTTCTTACAGGACAAAAGAAGCTTGTCATACATAGTGTTTCCCAATGTGCGTCCCACAATGTAAGGAAAAAACTGTTTTGTTTACTTGGAGACAAAAGGAAATGTCTTGTTGCTAAATGTAAACTTTACATTAGTGAAAATAAAATATACTAAGATATGTTCCCTGTATTGATAGTATTCTGTAGGAGTGGTTTATTAAAATGCAATCCCATGTACATAGGATGTGGATTCCACCTGTGAAACTGTTAATTCTTCATGCTCCTCCATAGAATCCTGCCTTGTGCTATTGAGAGAGTCAGCTTGGTCTGAGCCACAGTCACCTCTAGATACCTGCTGTAACTTCAACCAAATGAAAGTGTTGGATGGCCTCTGCTGATAGCTTCTGTTCGTGACAAAAATATGCAGAGAGTTAAAATAAGATTTTTAATATAGCAGATCTTTGAATATGATTCCTTTTTTTAACCAAAACAGAAAGAAGAAGGAAAAATTCAAGGTCAGCTTAATAAGTCTGATTCTAACCAGTACATCAGAGAACTGAAAGATCAGATAGCTGAGCTGCATCATGAGGTAAGTGTCATTATGCTACCTGTACCTTTTGTCCTATGGCAGATTTTGCTTCTTTAATAGCTATTACATCTTCAGTAGCTGTTTTTGCTGAAGTAGAATATTTTAAATGAATGCAATAAAAGTCTTAGACATGAATCTTGCCTTTATCTTGGAATGTAAGAGAACAAAATAGTGTTATGATTTAATGTTAAGTGAGATTGGTGTTTATGTTCCATCTTAGCTTTTTCCTTAATTTCATGAGTTGATCATATTCACATTGCATTTACTCCATTTGGAACTGCACATATGAAAATAAGCCCCTTTATGTCTTTATCTGCTACAACTATTAAGGCTACTATAGTTAGAAACTAAACCCCATTTGTGCAAGTACAAGAACCCATGCGTAAATTTTCTGCTTTTTGCTGTTGCAAGTATGAATTCTATGTGGTAGTACACTGAGATTGCTTTAAAAAAAAAGGGATGCTTGCTTAATATCAGTTAACAGATTTTAAGTTTTAAACTGCCAGAACCTTCAATCTATGAAATATCTGTCTTCAAACTTCCTTGCTCTAGTAGTTGTAGTAACTTTCTGTTAGTTAAAAAGATCAGAAGGTCTTGAAACAGAAATGGCTTATGTAACTCCTGTGCTCACTGGCTCCTTGCAGTTCATGCTGCATTGTGAAGAAATGTCTTTACCTAATACTCCATCATGTGCAAAATGCCTGGTCATCTTTGCAGTAGAGTCTCTTTCTAGCCTTTTCATACACAGCTCTGCGTGTTGTTTAAAACCATAGGATTGTACAGCAATTCAACCTAATTGTTTGCTGCCTTTTTGCTTTTATTAAATAAACACATCCTTTCTTTAAGTGTAGATAGTGTTTTCATAACAATCTGAGTAGATCCAAGCTTTTAGGATCAATCCCTTGAGACATATAACACAGTTGAGGATCTTGGAATGTTGTCTATGCTATAGATCACTATGCTATAGATGGAGGATAGTCTCTAGGGCCATCAGTCCAGCACCTTTACCAATCATTAAGCTCACCTAAAAACAGATTTAAAAATCAATAATGTGGCTTTCTCCATTAAAGCACCCTAATTAGGTTTTTTTGTTGCTTGCTTGAAGAATTCCCAGAAAGCCAGATATGTAGTGTATTTTTGCATTATGAACAAAATAAGGCACTGTACTGACTTTTTACTCTGCTCACTGTAGACTTAAAAGGTAAGAAACACTGCTTTGGGGGAAAAGTAGAATTACTATTGGAAAGCTGTTGCATGGTTTTCTCTAACAAATGATAACAATCATTTGTTATATGCCTGGCTGAGCAACTGATGTTGTCATGAAGGCAGGCATATTGTACATCTTTAATGTGTATAAGTTAATGTGAACGGGTTGGAAAGAAGATGATGTTCATAAGCTCACAGAATAATGGTAATTCTAAGTAATACCAGTGATTTCCTGAACATTTCAGTCTAGTCAAGTCTTTATCAGCATTTCAATTTGATGGAAAGGAAATGCTGTGAAGAACATAAATTTCAACAATAGCAGAGTTTGAGTAATTCCATAAAGAAGAGCACTCCTCTTCCAGATATATGCTTTGTGGTGGCTAAATTTTTGATTTTCCAACTAGGTAAGCACTATAGGAAGGGAATAGTTCTAGGATATATAGGAACAATAAGAAGAAATGGTTTGACTTGATAATTTTACAGATCATTTCTGACTTAAGTCATTCTATGATTTTATGAAACTATGCATGTAATAGATGTGTGCTACCTTGGCAGCATTCTGCATGTTTCTTTACACAGACTTTATTCAAGCCTGGGAGTCTTTGTTTTCTTTTTCCCTTTCCCCCTTACTGTTACTTATCTATTTGCCTAGTTTTTAAATAAATTCTTAAGAGCGAAAGCAGTGTTTCCTGCAGTGTTTCCTCACAAAGTGAAATCTGAATAAAATGGTAACAGGAAGAGGCAAAAATGTTTGCTCTCAACTGCTAAATGTTAGAAGTATAATTCAGTCAATGCCAGTTAAATAAACAACTTCCTTAAATCTGCACTGAAGTGTCTTCATGCATACATCCATTAATGACCACGTTCTTTGTTTTTAGCTAGCTGCTTTCTGATTCTACTTCTGCAAAAGCTAAAAGAAACGTTACACATTTGCAAATGCATCTTCCTGAAGATAGGGTGATGGTGTATGTGACATGCTGACCACAATCTCCCAACTGGTTAGCATGTAAAAGGCACTGGAAAAGGAACAGAGCTCTTGGTGACTGTATGGTTACCTTCTAATGTATTGTAATTGTGTAACTTTAAACTGCACATAAATGCAAATTTTAATTAAAGCAAAAGTTATAATTTAAGGTAGGTGTGGGATGGTATGTGTGAAACAAGATGAAATGTCTTGGCATGGCCATTAATGTTGATTCTGCTTATTTAACTTCTTTTTCCTCTCCAGCACTGCATTTTCACAGATTTTTACACCAAAAAAGTTGCAGTTCCTCTGAAGGATGGAACAAAATGACCAGATCCTATATTGAATACAAGTAACTGCAGACTAAGTCCATATTCTGGCCTTTGGATAAACATTATTTTGTGCCTTTGGCCAGCAGTGTGAATGCAATGTTTCTGTGTCAGTGGAGCCTGGAGCAGCTACATACCTTAATTCCATTCTGTGATAGCATCCATCAGATGCGATGGTACCAAGCTGTGGCAACAGCATAATCCTTCCTAATGGCAGAGTTCTTGTGAAAGGCTACTGCTCAGCAGTGCTGCTTCCATCCAGGCCGCTAGCCAGGCACAGGGCAGGTCTCGAAATCAGTGAGGAACACCAATGAGGACAGCAGAGAGTCACTATTACTGCCCAGTGCCTGAAGCTGAATTGTTCACTAAAAGGTGGGTTGGGGGTGGCAGTTTGCTATGGCACAGGTGCAACAAGCTGCTGCTGTACCATCTCTTAACTTTCTGCGTGAGAAAAATTTGGCCCTCAGTATTCAGATATTTCTCTCACTTCTTCCAGTGTGGTAACCTAAATCAGCTATATGCTGGAACTCTGCATGCTGTACCAAATGATTAATCAATGGATTCTTAGTACAAAGGGCAATTGTTTTAAGTATAAACAAAACTTTTAAAAATCAAATTAATTTTGGTCATCTTTTTCTGAGCTCAAAATTTTGGATGCTTCTTAAGAATAATGAAGCTTACAGCCTAAAGGATAAATTTCAGTTGCTTTTATTACTCATCTAGGAATAGTAATGCTACAGTCAGTCTTAAAATAGTATTATAAGAAAATTTATTTGTAGTAAATTCAAATTGTGTTCCTGTGACTGAATAAAACTGCATGTACTGGAAATCGGTAGTATGGCACCCAAAACTGAACTGATAAGCCACATTGGTATTAAATGTACAAGATAAATAAATAGAAAATATTCCTTTATTCTTACCATTCAAATACAGTAAAATAACTATAAATGGGATTATTGGAGTTTTGGCTTGTTCTAACAAGCTGCCTGCCTGATTCCTTTTATACCTAACCAGAGGATTTCTGTAGCATGGTAAGCTGAGTTGAATATTGACTGCTTCAGAGTAAGTCCTAAATATGTAGTTGTTGAACACTTCAGGAGAACAAACAGACAAAATTTGGAGCTTTGAAAACATTATAACCAGAAGTTGTCAACTTCTGCTCTACTAGACTTCAGACTTCTGCAAACTTCTGCTTTGCTGGTGAATACTGCAGTGGTAGGTTAATGGTTGAATTCTGTAGAGGCCTTTTGTAACCTTAACAATTCTATGGTACTATGCACATTATCTTAAATCTCTTTCTTTGCACTGATTTGAACAATCAAATACAGTTAAAATATAAATATTAAGTGTCATTTGTAATGTTATGTAAAATAGTGAATTAATTCTCAGTGCAACCATAACTTCACTCAGAAATCAAATGCATGTAGATCAATTATTACTTACTTGCATTTTGAACTTCAGTGAGCATGTCTGGTTTTATGCTCATTCCCTAGAAAGTTATTGACAGCTGTCCTATAATCTTTTACACAGCCTATCAGTATTCAAAGAACAGCTGGTGCATAATGAAAAGACACTCAGATTGAACTATTTCTAGTTAGCCAGTAGCTAATCCTGTGATAAGTCACGTATATTAAGTGCAATACTTCCTTTCCTCCTTATTGGCTGAGTTTGTGATTTATTGGGCACAAAGTTGTTAGGTAGTTGTGACTTATGACTTTATTGTTAAAGGCTGAAACTAGTGTGAAAACCTGAGGTGCTGAGGATCATCACTAACAGGAAGTCATGATGTAAACTTCTTTGAGAGCTTTTAATATGTACTAGCCTTAGACATTCTGCCTTTTCCATTTGTTCCTAATTGAAGTCTTTCCACCTAGCATTTTCTTTCTTCTTCCATTTCCCTCCTATCCTTAAAGCTAACATCTCTGCAGCATTCTTGACTTCTAGCTTAGTGGGATTTTAACTTAAAATGCTTTCTCATTGTCCAGCCCCAAAAGGCTGCAGCTTCTGTGAAGTTGCATTTGTTACTCATATCAGTAAGTACAGAAGCTTGGTTGCCCTGTGTTTGGCACAGCAGAAATAAACTCTAGTGATCAGTCTCTTCTGTCACTTGCCCTTCCAGTTCATGTGCTTTAACTGATGTAACATAAATGGCATGAGCACACAGACACTGTAAGGTTGTACCGTGGTCAGATACTTTCAATCTGCACAAGGATTTCTATTTCACAGAAGTGGCTTTTGATTAGATACAGAAATGTTAAGTGAAAGCAACTTCTTTGAAACATTTTTACTGTTCAAGAGACTATCTCACTAAGTAGGTAGTACTGAAGTAAAGCTGTTAAGCTGTGTGGAAATGAATACATTGGAAGTTTGGCCTGCTACAAGTTTCCATTAACTAAATTTGACTGCTTAAGAAAAACTATGAGTATTGAACAAGCTGTTACTGTTTTAAACAAAAATCATACTGGAGAAACGAGGAGGGAGGTTGGTTGTAGTTTCCCACCTTTTCCTTTTTATTCAAACTGAATGGAATTAAATGATTTATAAACTGCTGAAGTTCTGCATTTCATGCACTACCTCTCTATATGTGCAGTCACTTTATATATATTAACCAGGAGCTGCTTCTGCTTCCTGTTGGGTGTTGCAAGGCTTGTATGTGTTACCTAGATTACAGGGGTGGTACAAAAGATTAGAATTGATGTGCTTACCCACAAACTACACTGGCAGACCACAAGACACCTTTGGAGACAAAAGCAAGTGGTTTCCAGTCTTTCAGACTTTGTGATTTAGGACTGAAGTGCTTAAGTTGTTTCACATGAAATTTTACAAAGTTTGCCTTTGTCACACTGTTAGGTGATTTTTGTCACTCTTGGAATCCTTTAATGTGTTTGTTTTGCTGTAAATTTTCAGGTTTTTATCTTATATACTATAGTATTTCAAATGTGAATTTGATTTAATCTTATGACAGTTTTCATATTAAAAGCTGAATTCTGCCTAACATGTGTTGCTCCTACAAAAGCAAGTAGCCTCTACAGTTTGGGATTGTGGATGTGTATTGGCTGGCTGTGTTAGAGGACAGTTTTATCAAGTGACATACAGAAACAGTGCTTCCTTCACTTAAGACATTTTTTCCTTAGTAAGCAAGAATATGGATGTTGAAGATAGGCCATTTTTCAGTTTTACTATGACATCTGTGCATCTTCAGGGACTATTCCACCCACCATGAATTTAGAGAGATGATTGCTGGAGTTTTTGTCTTTTTTTTTTTTTTTTTGTGCAAGCATCTGCTGTTGGCCAATGTCAGAGGGAGAATACAGTTTTCTCCTAGCTCTTTCTTTCTAATGAGATATCCTCTTGACAAATAATTAGTTGCAATATTCTGAGAAAAAGCAAGGATGATGTGCAAATCTTATGCATGTGTGTTTAGCATTTGAATGAAAACCAAAATTCTGATGTTGGTGTAGCACGCTGGTCCAACATTTAGAAGCTGCAACTTGTCCACTTAACAGAATCTCAGCATGGCTGATGGAAACGATCAAGATGGTAAATAACTGGACATTACTATTCTGCCAAAATATTTTTCAGGCATTTAAGAAGACTTTATAATAGTACCTTTAGGTGAAATTCTAGAGATTAAATTCTTGTATATTGACAGTGCAGAAAATGGGGTGTTTTTAAAGGTATTTCCCATTTCAGTATCTGAAAACTTGATGGCTCTTCAAAGAAGTAGTGAGCATTAGTTTACTACTCTTCCATTTCCACATACATATAGTTTATCTAGGAATGGATCTGATATTATGTTTTAAGAACCTAATGCAGTCAGTAAGGTTCTGATATAGGTGTTATCTCTTGGTCTCATCAAGCTCCTGGTAAGCTAACATTTTAAGATTGGCTTAATGAAAAGAGATATAAAAGTTGGAGATTAAAGACTATGCTTTTAAAAGATTTTGCTTGTGTAAATAAAATTCAAGACACTTTAAGTAATGACTTTGAGGATAAATAATGTATAAGTTGTGACCAACAGAGTAATTGGTTATATGGCTGAATTAAGGATACATCTTGCAACTCGCATTAGCTTTCTAGGCTTTCACTGCTGAAATTAAAATGGAGAAGGGAAGGTGAACTTGTAGCCCATCAGTGTGAAGGATTAAAAAAATCCACCTATATGGGCCACACTATCAAATACCTAAATAAAATTCAATGCACTGTAGTACACAGAATGAAATATTAATCCACATTAATAGTTCCTTTAATCTTAAATACCATAAACTTACATGGTAGGTAAACTGTTGTTTTAAAGCTGTCAAATTATCTCCTCTTTGTATTTTTTTATTATTAGCTAATAATCTTAAATCAATGAGTGGTTCTGGGCCCTGGCACAGATTGATCCAGGTTGTCCCCCTGAAGAGATGAGGAAACATCTTTACAAGCAGCTAAAAGATGATTCCTGCATTGGCCATAGATGAGAACAAAATCATGATGCTGCTTTTGTGGCCCATTGCAGTAGCACAAGATGGGCCAGCCACTTCTAGCCACATTCCTAGCTCCTATTTCTCTCATAATAATTGCATCTGGACTTGATGATGGGATACCAGTGAGAAACATTATTCCTTTCATCTGTTAATTTTATTATTGGATTTCCATTGAGTCAAATCCAATGCTTACCAAATCAAATGTTCTCTTATATGATGCACTACTAGACTACATTCAGAAGCAGAGCAAATAACTTGGAGTTAATAACATGGTTTTCCATAATGGAGATGAGGAGTAACTGGGGAAAGTGAATTCTAGTTAAAGTTAAACCTACCAGAAAGTTTTTCAAGTTCTCTGAAGACATACTTCAGGTGATGGATAGCAGAGGATCAGATCATATGCCCAAATGAGAATGAAAGAAGATCAGATTTATTACCATTTAAGTACCTGAGGAACAGAAATAGGTAACGTTTCTTTCATCAGAACTAAGGCAAAACTAGCAAGGCCCAAAAGGCCTCATCCTCTTCCTGTAGTATTTGCAATTAGATAAAATGTTCTTTTACTCAGTCTCTGCCAAGTTATTTCCCCCTGCCCCCTATTTCTTCTGGAAGAAGTGTACTATTCCTTTTTCATATCGTACAACTACATTTGTCTCTTGGAAACTGTCATTTTACTTGCTACATTTCAAAAAGCCAGCTAATATTTGTGGCATTCATTCCAGTCAATTTTTACTTCAGTCAACTGTTTTCCCTTCATAGTTCTCGGTAAAACATAGTTCTCAGTAATGTTGGTTGAAAGTCTTGTATTAACTCTTGTAAAGCACTTGTTTCTCAATACAGACTTAGAGTCACATTAACATCTTCTAATAGTTGGGTTTTTTTACTAAACAAATGCTTTCAAAATACGTGACTCTCTATAAATGTTTTCTTACTTGATAAGAAATGTTGTCCCTGAAAGGAAATATGTTAGCCCTCAGATTTACAAAGTAAGCATTTCAGCTTGTGGTGGAAGTTTATAGCACAATAAATCATGTGCTTTTCTTTTACCGTATCTTGCAAGAACAGTTGGACAAGAGATGATCAGATTTTTCCCTCCCCACATGTAAAGCTCTTGCAAGGACAGCTAAAAATGTAGTTGCTTTACTAGTAAGTGTCAAAGTTACAGAACTTCTGTGCTGGCAGAGTCTGATTTAAGTGGTTGTGGTCAGTCTGAGGAACCTGTGATGTGATAAGATAGCGTTTGTGAGGTCATGTGGTTTGCAAACACCCAATCTAATGTAGCAGCTTCGTCTACACAGGATAGTTAAATATATCCTCTATACTTTAGAAAAGTGAATTGCTTTATTCCTTAAACTCAGCTTGTTCTGAAAAGAATCAGATGTTATACTGGCTTGATAATACCCAGATTTATTACAGAAAGACTGAATTGATTGAGAGACTTAATTATCCAGTAACTTTCTCCAATTTAGTTGCCCTTCACAAAGCAACTAGCTTTAGAAACTGTCTTGCTAAATAATCAATCAACAGGCAGATGAAAGATACAATGGAATCCCTGTATATTTTATGACCATCATTTGTTTATTTCAATTAACTTTGAGTGGTTGCAGTGTAATTAACACAGGAATGTTACACTTGCCCAAAATGACAGAATTGATTCCATAATGATGGTACTTCATTCCATGAATCATCATCTTTGTGTCAGATGAGGCTGATTCCTGTCCTTTCCCCCCTGGTAACACCATCAACAAAATATTTTCCATCCCTCGGGATGAATGGTGAAGGGTGAAGGAAACCTCTAAATGTGATCAATGTAACCAGGACAGTGATGCAGTCTATCCTTAAATGGAACAGGTATGACTTTATGTGGATCAGGGCAATGATTTTTGGTATGAATCTTAACTGTTTCACTGCCACTAGTGACAGATTGAATTCAGTGCTAAAATCAATGAAGATTGGTGATTGCTGTTTTTATAAACAATTCCCCCCCTTTTTTTTTCCTGACTGTAACCTACACATCACAGCTCCAGATCTGTTTTGCTGAGCAATGTAATAGTTCTTGATTGCAACATTAGAGATGAATATAGCTAGCTATAATTAATTCAATTGTGTTCTTTAAATTTTGTGTGGATTGCCAAAGCAAGTAAACTGATTAAAGTTATTTCATTATAATGTTCTTGATTGTTGAAGCTGTGTGACCTGTCTGCTCTACTGATTAAAGCTATGTCAGGGTCTGTCATGTTTTTCTGTCTATAAATCAAGGTTTGGAGATTGAAAAATTGAGGAATTGAGGTTCTACTGGTTTATCTGAGTGGTTGTTCCTTTCAAAAATTGTGTCTTAGCACCCATACACAGGTGCCAGTTATGGGAGAAAACAAGCTCAGGAGAAGATTGCCACATATGAGTTTGTAATAGGTCTCTGTAAGCTTATCTGAATATAAGCAGGGCGAACAGTTGAAATGTGGTGGAAACACCTCCTAAAATTCTTTTATCAATTTGAGTGGCTGCCAGCACAGATAAAAGTAGTTTCTGCAATGAGAGGCAAAAATGTTACTTAGTCCATTTAAAAATGCTGATTTTTAAGTCCTGCTTGTAAAGGACAGAGTAAAAGTGTGAAATGCTCATTTCCTGTAACTGTTGCCTGTAATGGGTGCATTTTCAGTCTCTATCAGCCGGTACATTCTAGTTAATGCTTGAGGTTTCAGTAGCGTTTGTATTTATAGATGCACAGGATAGGGAGCAGGAGTATTGAGATTTAGGTGTTTTCTTGAATGTAATAATTGCAGTACATTAAGTGTGATTATACTGTTGTGTTTAAATGTTTTTGTTGCTGTGCCCTCACTTCCATTAGAGCTTCCTGTAGAAAGAGTTTCTGGGACCTTTTTATAAGGTAGGTAGGAAAATAGGTAGACAAAAGATCCCTAGGCCTGTCATCCTGGAACTTCCTTTGGAATTGCACACAGTCTCACTACAACAAACCTGTCAGCTCTTGGAAAAATTCCCTTAAGAAGTAAAACCTGACACAGTTACCAAATACTGATGACTTTTCAAAATAGCATCTAAGTTGGGTATTCCTCAGTTCTATTGCTATTTCATTATATATTTGATACCTAACTTCAAAGTTTAACTTGATTACACTGCACT
Organism: Cettia cetti; assembly: GCA_013401135.1. Lineage (NCBI taxonomy): Eukaryota > Metazoa > Chordata > Aves > Passeriformes > Sylviidae > Cettia > Cettia cetti. The sequence goes on along the minus strand of VZUI01044668.1, from coordinate 13,085 downwards.
AGATCAAAACCTGATACTTCAGCCATATAGTGCAGTGATCAAAAAGTCATGACCTCCCATTGATTGCTTTATTGGTTTCCTGTTCTGATTCACTGGAAACCTTCTGGTCTCAACACTTGTTGCTGGTTTTTATCTTTGTCACGTTTACAATGCTGAGTTGTCTACGGTAAAACTGATATACAGCATACATTTAATTTAACATCATATTTCATTTTAGCTCAAGTACTCTCAAAATGATAATATTGAAAAAACCCTCTTTTTATAAAAACCTAAGTAAAGAAATTTAAGAGTACATTCAGAGCAGTATGAAATAAACAGGTGGACAACTGGAGATGAGCTTTCTTCTAATGCATTAAAATTGTTCTGTATATTTTATTTAAGCTTCCTGACAGCTATAGGGATTTTGCAACACATTTTGTATTACTCTTTGACTAAATAGGACTTACAGAGGCTGGCATTTAAAATAGAGGCCAAATATTTAAATGCTGTTAAAAAACCCCTAAAGCCTGAAATTACTCAGTCTTGGAAATTCTCTGCTGCTCTTTTGCTTTTCACTTACAACACACTGGAAGGGTTTTATTTCTCTTTAGTGGTATGGTCAGCAAATATTGAGATCAATATTTCAAGTTGTACAGCAATATGTTGGTCATCCTTTTAAAAGTATGAGTTTCAAAAAGAAAGGTAATAGTTTCCTTAAACAGGAGACTTAAGAAATTAACTGCATACATAATCTTGGTTTCCAAAGAGCTAATGATGAGTGGGGCAGATTCAATTAATGCTGTAGTACCTCATGACTGTTGATTTTAAGCCTACTATAGATGGGAGGAAAAAAGTCAGTCCAGAGACTCTCTGGGTTTTTCAACTTCTAAAAATAGCAGCCATACTGGCAAAGGAGCCTAGATCTGTTCAGGTATTTAATATTGTCATTCACCACTGTTCTGGTTTGGGCCCACAGTAGGATTATCCAGCCTGGAGTTTACTGCTTGCTCTGATTTCTGATTAGCTACTGTTGCCAGTTTCAGGGGATTTTGCTGCAATTGCTTGAGGAAGTGGATAAATGATACTGCAGCTATATTAGATTAAATCCATTTATGAATGCAAAAAAATCACAGAATCACAGAATTAACTAGGTTGAAAAAGCCCTTTGAGATCACTGAGTCCAGCCTGTGACCTAACACCACCTTATCAACTGGACCATGGTACTAAGTGCCACATCCAGTCTTAACTCCAGGGACAGTGACTCTATCACCTCCCTGGGCAGCCCATTCCAATGCCCACTCTTTCTGTGAAGGATTTTTTCATAATGTCCAGCCTAAACTTCCCCTGGCAGAGATTAGGATTTTGTCCTCTTGTCCTTTTGCTGGTTGCCTGGGAGAAGACTCCCTGTCTTGCCATAGCCTCCTTTCAGGGAGTTTAGGGAGTTATAAGGTCTCCCCTGAGCCTCCTCCTGCCCAGGCTTAACAACCCCAGTGCCCATAGCTGTTCCTCATAGGGCTTGTGTTCCAGACTTTTCACCAGCCTTGTTGCCCTTTTCTGTGTTTGAGCATCTCAACATCCCTCCTACATTGAGGGGCCCAGGTCTGAAAACAGCCCTTGAAGTGCAGCCTAACCAGTGCTGAGTACAGGGGAAGAATGGCTTCTGCATTGTAATACCCGCTGGATGTAATATTTGTCTGGACTGGTATTTGTGTCCTTAATGGCAACATATTTCCCACTAATTACATTGGAGATGCTCCAATTACTTGATTTGTTGTGATAAGCATTCTTCCAAAAGAAATTAGTGGGAGTGTTTTTAAAGGAGTGATAGTGCACTACTGTATGCCTGGAGTCATCTTGGTACAATGGGAGAGTCATCAGTAAGTAGCTGCTAAATATGATAGAGGATCCCATTAGATGTTGTGGACAGTCTCAGGAATTTTTAAGAACACCAATTAATTTGCTTTTATTCATGTTAAATGCGATTATAATTGAATAGATCATAACTGGGGTTTTTTTATTGGCTTGTAATTTTGTAAATCTCTATTTTCATGGTGCCAAATTGACAATGTTTTTCTGAATTATAGGAAAGGTATTTGAAAATCCTTATGACTTGTTTCTTCAGCTAAATGTGGTTAGATCATATTTTCAGGAACATTCTAGTTTTCTTTTGAATCATCTTTGGGTTTTAAGTAGGAAATCTTATGAAGAGTTTCAACTGTTACTAAGGCTGGAACAAATAAAGAGGGAACTCTGATTTTTAGATTCCTCTTCTTATGAGTAAAAGCCCTGAGAGTTCAGGATCTTTATTCTTCAAATAAAGATTTAAATTGACATACTGCCTTCTGCCAAGACCAATTTTATTCATCCAAGGAAGGGGTCATATTTCGATCCCACTTGTATATTTCTTGGTTAACTTATTGTGACTAGATTTAATATTTATTGGCAAGCTTTGTTAAAACCTGTCTTTACTACTTTGAATTGAGTAAATTTCAAGAATTAGTTACTGAAGCCTTTTAAAAGGAGCAGACAGTAGCATTTTAGTTTGACTTCACCTCTGAACTCCTAGCTTAAAACTTCACAGGTTACAACACAAAAATGTCTCCCAGAACTTAAGTCGAATTCTTTCACTAAGTTCCACTTGAAAGTTTAACCTATGTTCCCTACTCAAAAAAACCAAAGGGACTTAGATATAGAACTTGCTTGCAACTGACTATCACCCTTCAAACTTGATTCTATGATTTAATATAGAACACCTTTTGCATTGTTTAAAACTTCTAAATTTCTCTTTACTGTTTCTCCTTCATGCCTGGCTTGATGAGGCAGTCAGCATCAGGTAAGAAAGTTTATTCTAAGGTTTAAGGATCTGATTGGTAGCCTTTTTTCAGCTCTTCTATATTTGTGGAAGTACCTGTTACCTGTTAAGAGTATGTACAGTTAAGTATGTACAGTTAAGTATTTTCATTTGTTGGCTAGCAGACATACAGTTTGTCTTTAAAATGCTGAATTCTTAAGTCACAAGAAGGTATAAAAATAAACACATTACTGAGATTTTGTTCTTGATTCAGCTGGCATTTGAAGGGATATTGATGATATATATTTTGATCACATAATGTTATTATGTAATGTTAATATATATATTAACCCTTTGAAATGTCCTAAAGACCATGTGAATGTGCTGTAGTGAAAACTGGGTTGAAGCTGCAGTCATGTAGACAATATGACCTGGATTTGAGAATTAAAAGCAAAGCACATGGGGTTTACCACACCTGGTTTTTTATTGGTTGCCTTTTTTTTTTTTTTTTTTTTTTTTTTTTAGCAGATGTGATCAGATTTGAGATTCTTGCAAAACTGAAGCAGTAAGAATCAGGTTCCTTTAAATGCTACTTGTTGGAGTGACAGATCTAGTTCCCTTCACATGAAGGAAGACCAGACCCCAAACTGAAAGCCTTTAACCAATATCGACTGTAGCACAAAAGAGAACAGAAACTAAAAGACCCTGGGGTGCAAGTCCATACTTTGCTCAACATGGCTGTAGTTCCTTCAGGGAGGAGTATAGAGTAGAACGAGGGTATGAGGGGAGCGTTTGGGTTGGGTCCACACATCCTGCATTCCAAGCCCTTAGTTGTATTTCCTGTTGTCTTGATATGCTTGGCTAGATGGATGGCAAGATCCTGGCCTAATGCTTTAGTTCCTACCTTAAACTCTTTTTCCATGTTCAAATGAGACACTGATAGCAACAATCTCAAGTCTGTCTTAAAAAGCTGACAAATTAATTTCAGTGTGAATAAGGTGATTATTCATCCATTGCAAAATCTAAGCCATACTTACACAATGGCAAACACAGAATTGGTAGTTACAAATCAGGAAAGATGTTTTCACTTGGTATTGAGTCCTCTGACACTGGCTTAGCATGCAGCACCAGCCAAATCAGACAAAGCAACATTGGGCATTAATAGGAAGTGTATTAAGAACCAGATAAAGGGAGTTGTATTGCCACTTGGTATCTAGATGGATGTAGAGAGTTTAAAGAAGGTCTGTAGGGAAGTTAAAGGAACTGAAGGTTGGTTGTCTTGATTACTGCCTGTTATGGGAGGCTAAAATGGATTGGAACTCCTCTGCTCTAGAGAAAAAGCTGAAGAAGGTACTTTGATGTAAGTTTCAGAATAACGACCACAGAACTGCTTTTCACCACTTGTTCCTGCATTGTTAAAATTTGGGGGCAGTTACTAAAACAAGTAGATTTGTTTAAAACAAATAAAGGAATTTCTGGAATTTACCACCACAGGAAGATATGGAGCTAGACAGCAAATTATATAATCAGTCGTGGATGGCTGATTTATAAATGTATGCCAAAGCAGCTAGAGAAAGATTTCACTCATTTGCTACAACAGCTCTGGGACAAGTGAGGCTTGGTAGTATGAACGTCCTGTTGCCACTGTTGGAGGCAGCATGTTAGGATGGACCATTGTCCTGAGCCAATAGGACAGTAATGTTCCTCCCTTGAAAAAAGGTACTCCTCTTTCTTTTAGAAGTGTAAAGCCTCACTTTCTAGACTGTAAAGTTATGTGAGAGAGTACAAAACTTCATTTTAGAGCTTTATGCTGGCATTGGCTGCTGGTATTTAATTGCATTGGAGTGCAGGCTGTCTGCAAGTTGTTTCAAGTGCTTTGAGAAGCCATACAAAGCCTTCCTGTTGCAGTAAAAATTCCAAACAATCAAACTCCTTCAGAAATGCTCCTGAACAATCTTCAGCTATGAAAGTACACTTGCCCTTGTCAGTGCAGCCTAGTATGCTGTTAGCTTTCATCACTGCCCAGGGACAGTGGATTTAAGATTAGCCTCCTGTGTGTCAGGACCCCATTGTCCTCTGCAGCAGTGTTGCTCTCCAGCCTGTTGATCCCCACAATACAAAGTTTATGCCACATTGTTCTGGCTGAGGTGGCCATTTCTGAAGCAGACAGAAGTTCTGGAGTTCTGTCACCACTGACAGACAGGTAGTGTGTATTCTCTGCAGTATGTTCATGTTTCTTCACAGCAGTCTGTTTCCCCTTGCACATGAGGAGTGCTTAAGAAAAAAAGGCAGGGAAGTGAAAAGCTGCAGATCGAAAGTGCTTCTAGACAGTCAGAGATTTGTTATTCTGATGAAAGGATGCACAAAGATAACACAGTATTTTCTGAGACTACCTTTAGGAACTGGCAAAGACTGTGTCTATTCATGATTATTTTCACCAACAGCATTTTCCACAGACTCCCATTTGGAAAGGTTGCTGCCTAAAACCGTGAAACCATGATTTTGTCATGTTACCTAAATAACTTCATCTAAAGGTATCACGTTTAAGTCTTCAGGAAAACATTTGAGGTCATTGGCTTGGCTTTCTGAGTGTTCAAAACAACTAACATTGAGTATCAGCTTTATAATTTCAGGTGAACCAATGGCTTAACTGTACAGAACTAAAAGCATATAATTTCGTACTCTAATATGAAGTTTGTAGTCACTTGTACAGCAGTTCTTTTTTTTCCTGTGGTGAGGGTGGAGAGAAATGGTTGGGTTTCTGTGTTTTATTTTCTTAGTGACTAAAATTGATAGCTGTTTTGGAAAATTCGTGTGGTAGCTAATCTGATCATATTGCAGGATATTTTCAGGAATAATATTTCTAAATAACACAAGAATGTCAGTAGCAGGCTTTCTGCATCTAGGTATATAAGCTAGTAAAAATTATCTATTCCAGATATATTTATATTTGGTATAAGCTGATTTTGCTTGCATCATGAGTTATGCTGTACAAGTGTGGAGCTCTGTTTTGCTTGTCTTTATATAAAGTCCTCATGAAACAACAGCAGCCTTTGTGTATGTGAAGGAAATGCAAAAAACTAATCTTAGTATGCACAGTAACAACAAAGGTTTAGATCTACATCATGTACCCATATTCCTAACAGGGATTTTTTTGCTATAGCATCAAAAGCTGAAGTTTTTACATGCTAACATGCAATTTAATGGCTTCTAGCATGATTATGACTCTTGTGATCTTTTTTCAACTCCTTTTTTATTCTCATCTTCTGCACAAGCCCATGGTAAGTACAGAGATTCCTTCTTCCCCAAATGGACAGGTAAAAATCTCATATTGGTGTCAATACTGAGGACATAAAAGCACTTCTTATTTATCAAACTGAATATTGCTATTGCTTCAGATTTCTGAAACACCAAACAGATTTTGGTAGAGAAACTCTTCAGTATTTTATTCCTTCTATTCTCCAGGTCTCTTACTGTAAAAAGTCACTTCCAAAGTAGTACTTAGTGTATCTTCTTTTTTAAGCTTTTAGAGTGACATTAGGAAGGTTCTGTAATTCATTTTTACTGTTTATCTGCATGCTCAGGATTTTTTATCTTAATACTCTCAGACTGTCAAAATGACCCTGAGATATTTGCTACTAAAAGCTAACAAAAATGAAATTCTAGATCTAATAAACCAAAACAGCACAAAAACAACCAACCTCCAGAATGTCTTCCATGAGTTGCAGTTATTTTTCATTAAATGAATAGGGGACTTTGCAGACTTTAGTGCTTTGGGTTTTAGTTTTGAGTAGCTTGAATGCATGATTGAAATTGTGTATCACACTGCAGCACATAAAATGTTACCTGTGGTCAGACAATAATTTTTGTCTTGTTTGATGTTATCTTAAAATTGTAACCACAATCTCATTATGTTGTACAGAGATGTTTCTCTCATACTGCTTGATCTGAGATCTCATTGGATCTGAATTAGATAATTAGGACACTTAATGTTACAATGTAGACCAAACTAAACACATTTTCAGGATTTTTTTCTGTGACTGTGAGAAGCTGGCAATATTCACTTGGGACCCTGTTCTTTGAAGGGGGGGCTTCTCAAGTAAGAAATCAGGCAATAAGAGAAAGAATGGAGCTGTAAAAGTAAAATGTAAAGTCTGAAAGTGCTGTCAAAACAAATAGGCCGCTCTAGAAAACAGAAACCATCCTTGTGGGGATATTAAAGATGCAGTAAAAGAGGAATCTCTCATGACTGATTCTAAGTACCTTGATTATTAAGCCTTAAAACTGTAGTACTTGAAGTGATCATCAAATGTGCTACTTTCACATCTTTCGATTTATCCAGTAAGAGTTCAATGAGGCATTTCTTGAAAATGCACTTGGTTTTTTGGTTTGGTTTTTGTTGTTTGGGGTTTTTATTGCTGGACTCTTGAGCTCTCATTAACTGTCAACTTCCACTTTTTCTAACAGATCAAATGTCTAAAAGGCCAGAGAAACTTCTCAGACCAACCCACTTTTGATGGGATTCACATTGTCAACCATTTCACAGGAGATGACGAATCATTTCATTCTTCTGATGAAGATTTTATAACTAACTCCATACAGGAGAGTGGGGTGAACTTTCATCTTCCCAGGAGGACTGGTCAGATGTCTTTGGATCACACACTTGTAGACAGCAGTGACAGTGATACAGAGGAAAGTGCCCTTCAGACTGGGAATTCAGGCAAGATGGTTTCTAAGCAAAGAAGAACGGAATCTTACTCTACTACTGTGTGATTATCACTGTGACTAGCACTGAAGACTTCCATATTTCTTTAAGGCTGAAATTGTGAGGGAACTGAAACCATCCAGCAGTTGGTTTAGGTAATTATTGGATTTGGTCTGGCCTGTGATAAATATATACATGTACTGTTTATCTGCCTTCTCTCTTTGCCAAATCTTGCTAATGACATACCATTGCCATAAAATAGGCTGGGAAGAGGTTGATGGATGACAGTTTTGACAGTATTACTGAATGTTCTTTGGTTTAGAAACTGCAAATATATTATTCCTTTAATGTGTAAGAAGCATTTTTGCTGTTCACAAACACAGGAATTATTTTCCTCAAAAGAAATTGCTTTTGTGCAATATTTTATGCTCTGAACAAATGTGTATGTTTTACATTGTTATCCTTTTGCGATCAAGATGGACCCTAGTAAACCATCTGATCATGACACATATATATATAATTATCTTATGCTTCTCAATTAGTTTTGTATTTTTACTAAAGTTATTGGATGCCCACAGAAGGCTTGAAAGACAAGCCTTTATCTGTACTACTTCATATATGCAAATAATGGTCACTAATGTCATAAAGGTGTTTTTCACTATTTTCACTTAAATCTATGTGCATCTGCTTTTGATGTTGCTAAATAATAACTGGTCTGAATATGTTAATTACAATAATGTTTATTTTGTACATATTTATGTATCTACACCAAGCTGAAAATGTACATTACTCCATTTTATATGAGGAATGTAAATGTTGTGATATTACTGTCTCTGGTATTCTAACAGGAAAATAAATTCTGTATATACACACTAAAAGTGAATTACTAAATAAAGGCAAAACACTAACTTTGCATTAAGTTTCAGCCTAGCTACACTAACAGGCTCATGTCAGAAATGCTTGTTCAAAACACTATTGACTGAAATCTTTTACCTTCATGTATATGTAATGAAAATAAATTTTTCATGATTTAACAAGGTTGCAGCATTTACTGTTTAGTCCCTTCCAAGCTACAGTCCTTGGTTACCACATAGCTACTTGCAGGCTCTAGCTAGGTTCAAATAAGGTGAAGAATGATCCATGTCTTAGTTTCAATGCATACATGGTCCATACAGTGGAAATATGTACGTTCCGTTCTCTTACAGTTTATATTCCAGAACTCTCTAGGAAATAAGCTATTGGTGCCATCACCAAACAGCTGTGATTGGGCAAAGCAGGAAGAGCTGAGCATTCTGCTTCCAGTCTCCTAAAAACTGAGATCCAGTCAGGCAGCCTTAGCTTCCTGAACAGAACAAGATACTCTACTCTTGTCACATGAACGTCTATGTGCACTTGCAGATACATTCTAGTCAAGAATATTCTGTTATTGCCATCTTATGTAATTAAGCAATCCTTAAGACTTCTTTTAGCAATGTTTGCACACTGTTCTGTTAAAAGTAACAATGCAGAAATTTGGTACTGATGGGCAGTGTGTATGTTAATTGGTTTGCTACCCAGGAGAAGCAGTGTAATTGTGTAAAATTGCAAAAAGTGTGGAAATGTTCTGCTGAATGCATCTGCTAGTCCCAGTAGGCATTTCCTTTCCCTTCATTTTGAGTATGTTTTCAGAAAGAAGCAGCACAACTAGGAGATAACAAATGCTCAAAAGATGATAGAGAAGACTGTATGGAAACAGCACATTATGGCCATCTCAACAATATTATCTGCCCAGGTGCAATCTAATTTAAATTTTTAAGCATGTAGGTGACAAATTCCAAATTACTGATTTCTGCAGCTCCTAACTTGGTTCAATATTTCTGCCAAATTTCCCCACTAGTGAATATGTAGTTCCAAGTACAGCCTGTGGAAATTGCCACTTCTGAGTTGGATTAGCTGAGTGATTCTTATTCCTGTTGAAAATGTCATGTATGCAAAACCAAACCAGGAGCACTTTAGTTCACAAATGAGTAACAGTTGTCTTCTTCCCTTCCAATGAGCATCTGCTAACTTACGTTTGCACCTGGATCATTGTTGCCCAAGAGGATAGGTGACAAATGTCTTGTTGCTGTCATCAATACCAGCTGCAAGCCTCTCTTAAAGGCAATGTTCTGTAATAAGTGGCAGGCGTAAAATTCAGTTGGAAGGTCATAAAAACTCGTCTGTTTGAATAGTGAAGTGTTATGATTTTGCAATAACTGCCTTACTGTTCAAGTGATAGCAAATGAGATTAGACGGCAAGGGTTATTTCCTGAACTTCTGTGGTTTTAAAGTATACAAATAGAATAAATACTGATACTGAATAACACCATAAATAAAAATATGCAAAAGTCCTTATCCAACTGACTACATCTCTTCTAGTAGATAAAAGTGAATCACTGAACATACTACAGTATCAGACTTGGTTATACACAGACTATCCAAGAAAGACAGTCCAGGATAGGCTGTTCAGAATCATTCTGCTTTTTCTCCAGCTCTTCTGGCAAATAAATCACACTAATCTCTTTGCCTATATATAATTTGATTATACATCAGAATAATGACAAATCACATTAACATATTAGACAATATATATATAATAATGTGTCAACAAATAAAACATACTAATTATGCTACACACCATGATCTTTCTTTCATGACCTTCTAACAAACATTGCTATTTGCTTAGATTTGCTCTTGCATCCAGAAAGCTCAATATGAATATTAAAAGCATAAGGTAAAAAAGCATGTAAACATGAAAATACAGATTTCTGAATATGCAAGTGCTACAGCTGAGAAAACAAGTAGAATAGAGAAGAGGAATGCCCTGCTAGATGTGGAGTTTTTGTGCAAATTACATTTTATGTTTGGTAGTGAAAATGTTTCTGATTTCCCCAATCTGATAATCGAGTGTCTTTGCTAATCAGAGAATCCTCAACATTTACATTTTCTTATTTCTCCATGCCAGAGGAGTGACTATTTTAGGTACTAATAGCATTTATCATGAAACTTCTTTTAAGTCATTTCATGTGTTAGGAGTCTGTAACATTTATGAAAAATTTGTAATGTGGCTAGTTGGGAGAAAGTACATCTGTGGAGTTAAGAAACATGTATTGCATTCACAGCTCAACAACTATTTGTTCACTATTCAGGTTTTTTTGTTGTTTCCTATCAAAAAGCTGACATCATCTACATACACATCCACAAGGTACTATTTTCCACTAAATTCAATTTTCAACTGTATGTACAATTTCTATATTAACTAAAATACATTGCTACAAAAAGGATTAAAAGAAGCATTCACATTGAAGTTAGCATAAATTTCTCAAAACCGCTTTGTACATCGTGCTATTGACCTTGATCAGTACTGAACCCTTTTGTGGAGCTGCAGCATGGAGCTGCATGCTTTTCTGGGGTATTAAGGTGATCACTGTTTGATATCAGAGACAGTGTTAGTGAAACTTGATGCTTAAACACTTAAACTACAATCACCTAAAGATATGTTAGCATAAAAATATCCACATTTTATACATGATGTGCTGCTAATTCCCCTACCTGTAGAGGCTCCAAATAATGTAATTCACCTGGGGGGAAGGTAGAGATAATGCAAATCCCCTAGGAAAGCCATTAAAATTTAAAAATCAACTTATAAGATAGAAGTTAGTGCAATATATATGGAAACTACAGTGTTATGTTCAATCATGCACCAGCTACTTACTCTGTGTATTAAGAAGAAAGATGAAAGCTATGGATAACTAACTGATTTCTAGATTCAATGAAGTACATTTTTATTCTATGAAATACTTTCATCAGTATATATTCTGTAATTCTCTGAGGGTTTTACCTGCTGATGGAGTTTTTTGGGTTTTTTTTTTTTTTTGGGGGCGGGGGTGTTGGTTGGTTTTGGTTAGGGTTTTTGTTGTTTACAAACTACTGCAAGACATAAGAAAAATCAGTAAAATGCATTTACACAGTAGGCAACAGAACCAGAAATTCTGAATGATGGAAAGTACACAGTAAATTGATTTTCAATATAACCTCAATATAGCATGAAGTTTCAGCTTCAGAGTAAACATGCTAATTTATGCATGCCTACTCAGGCCTGGACACTAAGATGCAACAGCTAGATCCAAGATACAACAGCTTAATGCTCTCCTTTTCCAGGAACTAATACCTTATTTCCCAATCACAAAAAACAAAAGCAATGTGGCATACTCTTTGAATTGCATAGTACTGCACAAGTGACTGAAATTTCTAGTGCCTCACTATGAGAACTAGAATTCCTATGGGAACATTTTGCATAGTCTATGTTCTATAACAATTGGTTCAACTTTTTTCTGTTCATAATGGACATACATTCTGAGTCCACTCCTTCCCAAAGCTGGAATCCCTCTTCTCATCCCAGCCTTCAACACCACAGCCTACTGTCACTTTCCCTCTTTGATTTGTGCTCACAGTGATCATTTTCTAACCTGATCTGGGAGCAGCAGAAGTTACTTTGGTTTCCCCAGCAATCAAAAAACTGCAATCAAAATCACTAATTAATTTCTGACATATTTACAACATGTGTCTATGCCACAAGGAGAACCATAGAGAAGGTAGTGACAAGATGCTGGGAGAAAAAAATAAACAATAAGCAGCATGTTAAAAGTAATTTTTAAAAAGTTTTAAAAAAGTAAAGACACACTTCTCAACATGAGGCACAGTTCTACAAGTTCTAGCAGCTTTTCATAGTGAAACTGTTCTGCATAACTGTGATCCCAAGTTTTACCACTTTAAAGTGGGTATAAATTCCCCACAGTATCACCCTTTTTGCTGCCTTCTCCCAATCCTGACTCCCCCCCACAGGAAACTGCTTCTCCTCCTCTCTCAAATCCTGTCCTTCAAATCCTTCCTCTTCTTGCAAAGTGTCTCATCATTTCTGAATACAAAGCTCTCCCCTCCAGCTTGTCACTTTTCGTGCCTTATCTGATGTTGTTTTAGCTCTAATGCTGACACCAGGCAGCTACTGTAAACGGTACAGTGAATTACACTGAGCAGCTCTTTAACCTTAAACACGACTATAACATAATCCCACCCTTCTTTAAACTCCTCCTTTAATTTATTTCTTCCCCACTCTTGTCACTACGGTGTAACAATCGTGCCATTGCATTAAACTGCATGTTACCAAGTTTTTATGTTTAACTTTGAATATCACGCTCCCTTTGAGAGCATTAAGGTAACTTCGTTAAAAGCCCGCCCTACATTTCCCATGAATTACATTGCCGTGCCAGCTCGGGGCTTGGTTCACGGCTTTTCCACGCTGGACGACAGAGCGCTTGGCACTGTCACACAGCTCGGCACTGCACACGCAAGATCATCTCAATGGTTACTGAGCTGCGGCACACAGGTCACGCCGTACACCGAAATAAAAGCTGAAACCCTTCACCTCTGTCCGGCGTGCCGGTACTGCAGACAGCAGCTCCCGTCGGGGCGGGGAGAGCCCCGGGGCGGTGGCGGGGGCGGCTGCGCTGAGGGCTCCCCTCAGGGCCGAGCGCGCGGGCGGCTTCTCGCCTCGCCGGCCTCGTGCCACCGCCCGCGGGCACGTGACGCAGC